>JAAXYW010001343.1:0-22466 GCA_036851895.1 Orthonychiurus folsomi | reverse complement strand
CCTTTCCCATCCATCCAAAAACTCCATGTACGTACATGTTCTTCAATTTCTCCCACCAAAATACCCACAAATGCATCCTAATATCAAAAATCTCATTTCCCCCCCATTTCTCTGGTAACACAATCTCAGGAAGGATAATACATATAAAACATTAGAAACAAAAATAAATTTGAATTTGAATTTGAAGCATGGAATGTGGCCCATATCTGAAAGCTGTGATGACCTGGCCACGGTCCACGACCCATGCACGCTCGCTCCCACCCACGACATTAGCTAGAAATCCAAGAATTGTATGTATTTTCAAACATGGGAATAATACATTTTATGATTCGCATGCATGGAATTACGATTTGCATTCCCCTTTATTTTAGAACCTGAGTAGCGTGTATTTTGCATTTTTGTAATCAACTAATTTGCCATTTGCCGATTTCTATTTCCAAAAGGATGGATTGTAAAGGGGCAATCAAAATGAATGGTGGTAGTGTTAACGGGGTGAGGCGTGGATAATAGGCATGTGCATACATATTATGGGCACTTCCGTAGGTACGGACGTTAAGATCATGGGATGGCATGCAGTTCCACTTGGAAGATGTATGTATCCATGCCTCCCTCCCTTCGCCTGATGACCAATAACCAGGAGGATTGGGAAAAGGAAGAATTTATTAGTTCAATTTGGCCGTGGCATGGAGGAATTTGACTAAGTGGAAAAGAAACCCAGGCGAAGGTACGGTGTTGTGTAGACCACACCTCATGACCATGCCCATTCTTATTAAAGGGATATTGGCCCTCATTAATCACACGAGGGAGCTGTTATCTTGTCCCTTTTAGTTTTGTCTTAAAGTGTGAGGAGCATGGCATGGCATGGATCTTTTCTTGAATGACCACCACTCACTCCACCGCGTCCACCCTTCCAAATCCTTTGCTCCGATTCCCCCTTCCGAAAAGGTAAATATTTGGTACACACGAATGCACTTTTGGGTGGGACTTGGAATTACACACACCGTTGGAGATTGCATATTGGTCCGTCGCCTCTCAGATCCCACTTTACCAGAGCTCCTATTCCATTACGTTACGTTACGGAGTTGAGGGAGTCATTTGACATTTACTATTTGACATTTTACTTTTGGAAAACAAATAGCGGATTTTTTATTTTATTTTCCTCTTAAATCCCATCAAATTTGTCTCTGAATCCCTTCCTGTCAATACTCGGGGGGACGAGCTGCCGAGCCCCTGTTTATGAGAGAAGGTGTGGAAAAGGAGGGATTCGGATTTGGATCTGAGTTCATTTGTCTTCATATGATGCGATTATTCATGTATTTTGACTCCCATTTCTCATGCCTCTGTTCAGGGAGGACCTATCAATAGTTTTGGGTGAGAAAAGGATGAGGGATTTTACGTAGGACAACGTAGAGAGATAGGATGAGACAACTGAAAAATGAGTCTGTGTTGCTTTGCCTTGCCCAGGAGTCAAACCCTTGGCTCTTCCTTTTCCACACGTGCAGCTTTCTTCCCTGTGATCAAGGGAGGGGAGGAAAAGCGGGATTTGTGAATTGAGTTGGTCCGCCGGATATCGGAGTGGACGGCAGGACTACAGTTCAATGGATGAGGAATGGCTTCGGCCTTCCGTCCCCGTACAACCACGTAGGACAAAAGACTCATCTTCCAAGTTATGTCAACTCCGGGGAGGAAGTCCCTTGGCGAGTCAGTCGTCGGCAGCGGCTCTGCATTTTGTTCTGCTGTATTTGATGCATTTTTTACTGGGGCAATAAATAAGCGGGGAGAGGTGAAGGGAGTCAGGGAGGCGGAGGGAAAGAGTTGCAGATTCATCCTTTCCCATTGACAGGGCCTTGGCCCTCCACTGCCTTTTCTGCTGGGATTGCATGAAACAGAATGTGGAAGACAAAGATTTCTTGTCAAATTGAGACCCGATCGACGACTCCCTTCATCTCATCTTCATCTCCAAGAAAATACATTACTCCCACCCACCAAGGGAAGGGAGGATCTTATTTAGAACGGAATTTTTGGAAAGTATTCGCTTTCTCTGGCATGGCCTGGCTCAAAAAAAGAAATCAAATCCTACGAATGCCACGAGCCAAGGAAAAGGCTGGAAATTGTGAATGGGAATTACATACGTACACCTTACGTACGTACAGTGAGGAAGGACCCCCGAATTCCCGTCCCATACCCGGGTGGAAAGGAAAACGCGAACGCGATGGGACGGGACGGTGAGAGAATTTGGAATGTCAGGCAGGCAGGGGGAGCAGGAAGAGCTGTGCTATTGTTCCCAATTTGCATTGTTTACAACATGTCTGCTTGGCATTTACTTGATATGTCATGTTGACCCTTAAAGTATCGCCATTCATTTCCTGAAGGAACTTAATGACGGGAGAATGCAGCTTTTACCCAAAACCATTTGGAAATCACATTAGGCAGTCCTAGTCAAAACAGGGGGAAGTGGTGTGCCCCTGCCTGCCTGGCCTGGCGTGGAGGACGACGGGGCCGTTCGATAATTTCTTTTCTTTTTCCATATATTATGTCTCTTCCCTGCCCTGACCCGAATTCCCTCCCTCAACCAACCTTTCCACGACGACGAACGAATCCTCCTCCTGTTTGGGTTCCATCCATGTTTTCCCCTCCCACTGGGCAACGGAAACACTCATAATCACCCGCCACCCACGATTTTACATTTTTGTAATCATCCGATATCCCGGAAATCCCTCCCTGGTATTTGTGAGGAACACAAATCAAGGCTCAAATTAATTACTAGTTTGTACAACTTCCATTGAGCACTAGTTTTGATATTTCCCCCGTCCGTACTAATTCAATGATTGGCGTCGTAATTGGTTGCTTTGGATCCGTCCCATTCCCATTCTTGAGCACACGCTACGGTCATGGTGTATGCTGGCTACATGGAAATTGACACCTAATGTCCAACCAGGTTGAAATACATAAGCAAAAGGAGCGTGCGTGACTGGTGAGATGCGGTTAAACCATAAAGAAAATTTCCGTGTCATGTTGTTGTGACCACAAATGCTTGTATACGTAGCACGGCCAATGCATAAGCGCGTGTAGCTTACACGTACGTACGTACGTACGGGGAAAGCCCATGTCGTGCCGTGCCGAGTCATGGCGTGGCGTGGGTGAAAGTCGGAGGGGAAATCACCACCTTTTAATTTTGTTAATTCCATTACATTTGCTTTCTCCATTCCACGGAGGGGGAGGATACCGGGTTTGGTGTTGGGAACAAACCGGTTCACGGTTCCGTCCTGTACTGCTATGCTGTACCGGCACATCCTGATGGTGTACTGTACTGTACGTAGATTTACGGTACGTCACGGCACGGGCTTGCGGAAATGAATTGAAAAGGGCAAGGAAATATTATTAAAAAAATGATGGTAGGCATGGCTTGGCATCAGTTCCTTTAAGAGGGGATTAGGATTTCATTCAAAAAAATACAATGTGGAGCGAAAAATAGTTTTTGGTCGGGAGAGATGAAGGGGAGTTAGTTATTTTCAATAAGGAAAAGTGGATTGGGAGCTGGTGGTGTATTTCTGGCTTATCTAATCATACATACCCCGTGGGAGGAACTCGGTTGTTTGTTTGCTCATAAACAATTCTAAATTTAGTGTGAAGGGAGGATGGCTTCTAATTATATCAGACAGTTCCATGTGGCAGTCATGGCAGTGGAAGGATTTGTGTCCAACACAGGGACTGCAGGTGTGACATTATTCATTTGCTTCCCGCAGCCAAAAGATTTTTGGAGGGGAGGAGGACAGGCCGGAGTTATTTTGGGGTCCACTTTGTACTTCCTTCTCCGATCCAATCCAATGGAATAGAAAAGAAATCCAGGGCTAAGGAACACGTAAACTTGTAATGGGCTCTTCCACTTGTGTTCCGCGACAAGAACTTAACTCACCTCCTTCTCACACTCCATCCAAACTCAATTATTTTGTAGTCTTTTTATGATTTGTTCAAGTGGGGATTCATTTCTCACACTCAACTCATTCCCCCCAGCCATTTGAGGGGGGGGGGGGGGGAGTCAATGAGCTGTGGTGGTGTCCTTTGATGTACATGTACTCAAATTGGGATGGATTCGCATTCGCACACAAATCATGATGATTTTATACAAAATACATGCGAATTGGTGTCGTTATTGGGTCTTATTGTGGTGGATTGCGTGGGAATTAGCGTTTACATTACATTGAGTTGGAGAGGACAACATAACATGTACTTTACATTGTGGATTCCCATTCATTCCATTTATTCCTGGGCCCATGCAGGCAAGGCTAATGAGGGACTGGCTCCAATGCAAGGGAATCATAAAGACACGCACCGTTTGACATGTACATTTCCTCGCATCCAATTCCCTTTTTGGGCTGTGGATCTGATCTGATGACTGGGGAAAAAAGGAGGTTCCTCCTTTTTACACGCTCTCTACACTCGGCGACTAAACTGACAATGTATTTTATTCCTCCCCCCAAGTCCATCATTAAGATCCACCTTGGAATCAACTTAAGTCATAAACCACACACAACAATTAGGACTGGCTCATTAATTTATAATTTGGGATTATTTGGTGTAAAATAAAAATCACCGAGGTCACTGGGCTGACGAGGAGTCAAGTCGTCATAAGGATGTGTTCTTCGTCCTCATGTGCGGTACGAGTGGGGTGGTCACTCATTTCTATTTTTGCACAACTTTTCTCAGGAAATAAGAATTTGCATGGATTCAGGACAAAATAAGAATTAAATGTTTATGTTCATGGCAAGAACCCTTTGCTCATCCTAATGAATGACGGAATTGTGTACATTATGTACTTTAACTTGTACTCGTACAAGAAAGGGGAGTTGGGCTTCGTCATCCCTTCCCTTAATTTTTTTTCCACATCCTCACCACTGAAGTACTTGTTTACTACTTTGGAATTGTAAAATCAAATATTGATTTGGGACTGGGATGATGTTGATTGACTCCATACCTCGTACATTACGTATACGTACATTGAGTAATAGCCTGTCTCATCCATCTCAACTAAAATCCATGCAACTATTTCATGTTGTGTGTCACAATTCTCATCTCCAATGAATGATATGATGAGATTTCCTCTTGTCAACTCCGAAGGGTGACTCAGGTGAGAGTCCTTGCCGCATTAACAAGAACACTAATTGCAGTCGACGCCGTCCATCCCCCTTTGTTTAGAGTCAACAGACATTACATACATTGGATTGTAAAATTAGTACACAGAGTGCAGCGGAGCAAGGACAAATCTACAGTCATGCCAAATCCAGCACTTTACTTGCTGATAGCAAGAGAGTTCACAATACAATGGGCCAGGGATCTCCGAAGAGATGCAATAATTAGTATGGAGATTGCACGGACCCATGAGCAATCACTCCAAGGAACCATGGATCCTTCCCCCCTTCCCCCCAAAGGAACCTAGTAAAATTAGTGGTGAATTTAGCCACTTATCAAGGAGAGGCCGGGTGACTCATCCGAGTGGAACCGGCAAGTTGAGAGATCAGGATCCGAGGAGATCCCATGCCATGTCCAGCCCACAACAAATCCCGTCCGAATGAAATCTGCATCCCAACAGACGTAGTAGTGGTAAGCACGAACACTAGTAGCATAGCATAACTGGTAATTGTGTTACTATTGGAATATGCAGTAGGGATTTTATTCAAAATCCCAATCCCACATAATATTTCTATGCTCTCCTCTACTTTTTTTGAGGGGATGGAGTTAAGACAGGCTGGACTTTGCCGGAATAAGGAATGAATGGACTTTGAGCAAGGTGGACTGAAAAATGAACCCCGTGAGAAGTTGTCCACTCCACTGCCCGGAATTGTCCTTTTGATGTGATGGATACGTACGTATACGTACAGTACGTGAGGGCAGGGTGTAGGAGATTTCCCCTCACAAGTGAAACCGAAACCCAACACCGGAAAATCTCCCAGACCGGGGGGAGAAGAGTAAAGCTCCTGTTGCTTCCGTGCTTTGTGTGTGTGTGTGTGTGTGTGTCCTTTGCTGTGTTATTGAGATGAGGAGGACTATGGACATGGACTTGCTCCTATGTATGCATGTAGCAAAGGCAATAGGAAATGCAATGTGATGGTGATGGGAGTTGTTAGCCACAAGCATTTCCGTTTCCGGAGTCAGGCAGGGAGTTTTTCTTGGGAAGATTGGATTCAGGGTGGTGGGTAAGATTTTTTCCAAAGAATGATAAAGTGGGACAAGGGGATTTGGGAATCTGTATTGGGTTGAGGATTGAGGAGAGAGACCAGGTAAGGGGGAAACCCCACTTGAATTATGAATATTGGGACGGAGATGATGTGGGGGGTTACACAGGGAAGGGATTGCTTTTCCTCCGAAGAAGTCGGGGTGCATGCCATGCAAAGCATTAGTGGAAGGCAGGGAATTGGGTGAAAGGGAAAAAGGAAGGCTTTTGGGGAAACGGGAATGAGACAAGGGACTCATTTTGGTATTGTATAGAGATTGTCGGTCTTGTTCCATCGCTCCGGCCCTCAAATAGGCGTCGAACTGAGGATCTTATGAGCTAATAAATTTTGCGACAGTTGTCGTTACGAGTTTAAGTAATTTCCAAAACCCATTCAATGCGGCCCTTCGCCTTTTACAAAACTTGATGTCAGGGCCAGAGGACGGGTCCTCTGATTTATTGTAATGTTCCCTCTGAAACCATTTTTGTATATTTTCAAACTCCTTAACCCAAAGCTGGAGTCGCTGCTACCCAAAACTGATTTCCCTCCTTTCCTTCATCCACCTTTAAATCCGGCCAATATCCGTATCCGTACGAGAGGAACTAAATCCGACCCAGCCGATTTGGAATTGAAACTCAGGTGAGGTGTTGGGGAGGGGGGGGACACCTTGTTTTCCTTGGTGGTTAATTGGATTGCGGAGAATGGAATGGGTGTGAGTAAATAAATGACTGTGGTTTTGAGATGATGGAGTCATTCAAAAGCTGGAGGTCGGAGGTTAGCCTCACGCCGCATTTATGGTTCCTTCCTTCCCTTGGACTCGGAGGACTTGAATTATGGGAATTTGGTTGGTGGTCCTCAGGACACACGGTGCTTGGTTTGACGATCCGTCCTCCCAAGATCCCAAGTGCTTTCTCCATCATCCCTCGCCACCACCACCACCACACCGCCCGACTCATTGAAATAAGTTGGGCTCTTCACAAAAACTTTTGAAAGCTGAATCATCTAAAAAAATAACCCTCTTTATATGCCATTTATACATAAAGCTGGGGGGCGGGGAGGCGGAGTGGCAAGCGATTTGACTTGATCCCACAAAAAGCAAAGATGTTTAAATCTGAGCAGCTTGAGAGGATTCCTCTGTCTCGTTTCGCCTCCGATTTATGCTTCGCCCTTCCTTCCTTTCCCACATAACCAAAAGCCCCACCATATCCTAACCTCGTCCCTTTCTCCAACACAACCAATTCCCCGTCATCCTCATTATGTTTCCCTCGTCTACTCTACTCAGAACCAAGTCCCCCCAAAGTCCATCCTCTCCCTTATACCAGTAGTAATGGATTTCCGCCAGTAACAGTAGCCCACCTGAGGATTTGTGAAGATCCGAACCGAACTGAGAAGGAAATAGCAAAGTGGATGTTCCCTTTTTATGTGCGTATCTTTGTGTACCGTACGTAGGATACATACATGGCATACTGTAAGTAGGCCCACATTGAGCGCTGGCTTCACCTTTTTTGTATGCAAATACGTAGTAAGTGGTTTATGGAGAAATATTGTTCCGGTGGAAGCATCCAACTCCCGTTTCCGACTCCTTAGCTCTGGAAATGAAGTTGAGTTTACGGAGATGCAGGCAGAATGGACGGGGTGAGATCAGGAATGCGAGAGGAGTTGCTTTTCCCAAATCCGTTGAAACATCCGCTATTACAGAAAAGTCGATCAAAGTTTTGCAAAAGGGGAACGCAGAGAAAACGAAATGCGGATTGAAGAAGTAGGGAAATTGGAAGGGACGGGAAGAAGGCCAGGCGAGGCTCGGGACGGGAGTCGAAAGTTGTACTCTTTTTAAAATATCGTTCTCCGAGCTGAAGTGTTTCACAAAATAAACTCTATATCTTCTTTTCCACGCCATAAAATCCGGGAGGAATGGGTGCAATAAGACAATTGTACTAAATTTGATTACAGATTATGCCCATATATATTGCTGGGGCCTTTGGGCGGGAAAGGTTGAAGGGAAGGAAGGGGGAATGGGTTTGAATGAATGCAACTGTTGCCTCCTCTGCCGCGAAGAACTTGATGTACAACTTAGTTTACCACGACACTACTCGGGAGATACACAATAACCCGGGGAAGACAGACTTCACCCAAAGAGACATTCATTCCTCTTCCCCCGCCGTCCGTCCCATTCCCCAATTCCTTGGGAAATTCCTTCAGCAACCCATTTCTCTCTTTTCCGGGATCCACCCTTGCCTTTCTCCGTCCTTTCTCCCCGTCGGATTTAGACACAAACATCCATCCCCACACAAATGACATTCCAACCAACACAACTTTACCCATTTCCCCCTCACTCGCCCCGTCATCCCGCTCACCTTTCCTAATTTTTCATTCTCAACCCACCAACCCATAATACACGTACCCCTTTTATTCCTCTTCTATTTTTTCCACCACTTATGACGTTATGTTCTTTGCCAATATTTGCATGCCACCAACCCCTTTTGAAGTTCCCGCCTGCCTGCCTTATCCCCTGATCTCCTTCAAATGGTGTACCCGTATGTCACTAACTTACTTACTTACTGACTACCCCTCCTCATCAACCCCAGTCAGTCAGTCATCAGTTGTTGATCGACGGGGCTGCGTGGCGTGGCCTTGTAACTTGAGTGTGCGTGTAAGTAAGTACGTGCGTACGTGGATCATTAGTCCATAATCTATTCTCATCTTAAGACATGGAGAAATTTAAGTTGAATCACAGCGCGTCGAGTCAACTGGAGAAATCCAAAGAGCGACACCGGAGGAGGAGCAGTAATAGCACCACCACCACCGTAAGAATTACGACTTGGAATTACGACTGTATGTGTGTGTGGGTGTACATAAGGATGGGGGAATGGGGGGTGAGAGTGGCTTTCTAAAATTAGGGAAAGGAGAAATGACGAAAGGCATACGCGTTCTCCGTCATGTAATCCAGAGATAAGGGCTCCTCCTCCCGTAAATCCCTTCGCTTCATTTGGATGTTTATCCACTCATTTTTTCTTCGTTTATTCCTCCCCGTGCCAAAGATTTCCGGGGGATAAAGGGTAAGGGAAGTAGGGGCTGGGATGATATTTGAAGATGCTGGGTGGTAGGTGGGGAGAATGACAAGGGCATTAGTGCGGAGTGGAAATTCCTTCTTCTGTCAATTGAGCAGGGGAGCTGAGAAATGAGTGGCTGGTGAAAGTCTCCCCTCCCGAAGGACTCGGGACAGGCTCCTTAAGCTGTAAGCTCATTGAAATGAGCTGTGAGTGAGTGAGTGACGCGTAGGAGAAAATAAGGAAAAGGATGTAGTTTTGGATGCATGGGGAATCGACGGAGGTGGATATGGATACCATCAGAAGTGGGAAAGGAGTCATAAACTTGGTGGTGGATGTGTATGCTCTGTCGTTGCCTTGGGAAGAAGTTTTCCGTTATGGTTTAATTCTCTTGAAAGTTGTCCAAATAGATATGGGTTCTTCCCCTCAATCGAATGTTTGGACAAAGCGGGAGGGAATTGTGAGGGCAACCGGCGGACGCGTAATAAAAAGAGATGAAGGGAAAGGATGCGGGGAAAGAACCTTTTACCAAAATAAGACAAGTATATCATCTTTTGGGTGGACATTGTCCGAGGACGAAAACTCCCCATTTCTTTCTTCACACCAGCCTGCTCCATGTTTTTATGGCACTTGGCTCCTTGGGTGCGAAGGGTGTGTGTGTGTGTGCTTCTGGTGCAATGAATACAGGGGCTGGGGAAATGGAACTAATTCCATTCATGAGGGATGGGCGGGACGGAGAAAGTTGTGGGAGAAAGAGATCCCTGGCCTCGATAAAAGAAGGGGCAAGAGGCCGCGTTTTGAGCAACATTTGTTAATTCCTTTGAAAACAATTATATGTAAAATATTGTGAAGGGTGAAAGGGATAGGAGGAGAATTATAGGCCCCAATTATTTGGGTTGTAGATAAAAAGGAGGAAGAAAGTTGGTTTCGGTATTTTGGGGAAAGGGAGAAGAGAATGGGGGCTGACTCCTTCATTTTCCGTGGACGGAGGCGTATGATAAATGCAATATCCGCCGTGTGTGTGTGTGTCGTTTTCCCTTGGCCAGGAAGGATGAAGGAATCCTTTGCCGCGGATCCAGGGCAAAGTTCCTCTCCTTATTGGAAAGGATCAAAAGCCACCCTGTTTTGTGGAAAGGAGTGGGAAAGAAAAGAAAATTTATCCTTTTCCCCCCGCGCGTCCGACTCGACCACATAATTGTATTATGCACACGGAGTGGGGATGGAAAGCAAAGCAAAGCAGCCCACACCCACCACATCCATAATGGTCTTTGAAAACGCTTTCCCTCCGAAATGGAAGGAATGCAAAGTGTCCTCCTCCGCCTCTTTCACTTAAGACTCCGCAAACCGGAATTGTTGCCAACAGTTCCGCTCCTTTCCCGCTTTCTCATCAATTACACTTTTCCCTCCTTTGCTTTTTGGCTTCTCATCTTCCCATAACCCATAGCCTTAGATAGCCCTGTCCCGTGCTTTCTCCCTTATACCCAGCCTCAGCCTGACATACAGCATCCTGGCAAAAGCTTTCGTCTTTGAAGAAATCTTGAAGAATTCCTGCCCTTTCCGTACGTATTTTACGATCCTTTGTTTTCCCCGTTTTATTCCTGGTGGTCGAATCGAACTTAATGAGTATCCCTCCCGCCCAGGTAGCGGGGAAAGGACTTTTTTGTTGGCGGGAGGACAATGGCGGCGGAGAGGAGGGACGGCGCTGCTGGGAAGTGAGACTCCTGGGAATGAACCCACAGGCCTGGCCTCCGTTTTATGGTGCTTATCAATGGGAGATAATAAGAAAAAGGGTTGGAAATAATTGTGAGACGAGGCAGGACTGCATGAGGAGTTCCTTCGGGCCGAAGGACTTGATACATGCAAAAATGCCGTGCACGCACGGCCTACGCGCTCTGCATCACATCCATAGCCTAGCTGTGCCGTGTGAAGGGCTTCGCGCGTGATTTTAATGGAATATGACATGGATGGGGGCTATAAAATTAATTGTGGACGAGATAGCGGGGACCGCTTTTGCGGGAGAGAGAAAGTCATAAAAGTTTTCGGGATGTGCCCCCGCCTTTCCATCTTTCGTGTCGGTCGGAAAGGGCCACGTCAGTCCAAAGAAACCTTTCCTCGGACGACAGCTTTATGAAGATCATATGTTACTCCTCTGTCCCCATCCTCCTCATCTTTGGGGGCTTTCCCCACTCCAAAACCATTGTTATGTTATTGGCTCTTGCCAACTTTTATCGAAATCCAAGACCCACCAATTATTATGTCGTCTAATGCTTTTCCTCCGATTCCAACTGTCCCATTTACCTCAACTGCACTTACAGACTTGTTTGCGAGTCAGCCTTAAAATCCACCCCGACCAAACAACCAAGCAAATAACTCTCTAATTTTGTTTATTCGTTTTCCATATGACGCAATGCGTCGTATCCCTTCACTTAATGCGAATGCATGCCAATTATCAATATTGACCCAGAGCCGTCGTGTCGTCGTGATTTGGCTTCAAGGTCACGTACGTATCTACCTCCATTCCATTTCCAAGGTGACATTTCCATTTTCAAGCCGAGTCTGCATGGTTTTATTATTTTTGCCACACCATAAGTCCACGTCGTGGCGTGCCATTCCATGCCATGCCATGCTAGGCCAATGGACAGTAATTCATAAACTTTGGGGACAAACATTAAAATGCATTTAATAGGTTACATTTCCCACTTCCCCCAAAGGACACTTTCTTTCTTTAGAAGACGTCCGGCCTGACAATAAATACAATGGGATTAAAATCCTGGGAGCACTTATGCTTCGTACATGATTGAAGAAATTCCGGCGGATACTTAGATAGGAAATGAGAACAGCCAGCGGTTGCCGCGCAGTACGTACGTACGCTAGGGGAAACCCCGCTCCGCATTTTGAGATCGAAAGAGCAAATTTGACACATTTCCTCCTTCCCTTCCCTCCCCGTCCGTCCATGCAGATCCACGGAGTGAGTAGGACGGATGATAATGGGATCCTGGCTGGGCTCCCTTCGCCTTGGACGACTTTTTCTTTCCCTGACTGGGAGAAAGTCAGGAGAAAGTCAAGTCGGGCGGAGGAATGGTGGACGAGGAACAGCAGGTGAAAGGGAGGGAATGTTTGTCGCCGGGAGGATTGCATTGGAGGAATTACATTATGAGACGGGGCATGCAAATGGGGGGCTCCACCAGCTTGCCATCCCAAGCCAGGTGCTACGACGGGAAAGAATGCCCGGTGAAAGTGCGGGCATTTAGAGAATATCAACCGATGAAACATTAACGGATCCCATCCCTCCCCGCCAATCCAATGCATGAGGGTCTCGAAATCAAATCCGAATGTAAATCAAGCCAACGGAATGCAATAATGCGAAAGGCTAAGATGATCCCGGCCAGCTGTGCCATTGCCATTGCCATTTCTACAAATGCACATCCATGCATGGCTTGTACGGATGGACGGACGTATAGTCATATGCATAGCCCTCCATTACGGATAAGGAATGACCCAGGACATGGCCATGGCTGACCTGGGGAAAAGGCAGAGGGGTTTTTCCCGAGAACAAAAAAAGGAATTCATTGTTTTTGAGGAAAGAGACACGACAGCAGGACAGGGCTCGGAGATGGGGAAAAGATGAAGGTTACGAGGAAGGAGAAAGCGGCAATGAAAAAGTAAAAGGATGAAGAGGAAAGGATAAGAATGGGAAGAGACGGGAAGGTTTTTTTTTATAGGGACGAAGCTTCGGGAAAAGAAGTCATGTTTTTTCGGTGATCATGCAAATGAAGAGGGAATGGGGTGTCGCAGTGGGGAAGCCGGTAGCTTTGTAATTGACTTTCTTTTAATTATTTTCCAGTCTTGGGGAGTTGGTTGGGTTGGAGGATGAGGGGGGAGGGATCCGCTTTGCTGGCTGGTGGGACATTCCTTGGTTTGACTGGAGGAGTGTAGATTCGTTCAGGCTTAGCCCTCCGATTTACTCTGTTCAGCTGTCTGGAAAAATGAAGGCATTAATTGTTTCTTTTAGGAGCCTTTTGAAGTTCTCGACTCTCAATTATATGCGCCCGGGCCGTAGGATTATGAGGACTGATGAAACAATTCGATCTCTCCTCCTACGAGCTACGTACGGCAAAGCAGTCAGGCCCCGTCCTCTTCCCCACAAAAACTTTTCACCTCAAATGTCATAAGCCTTGAGCCTCTTTTCCCAAGCCCAGGAATCACATTCTTTGGCTTGGAGTCAGTTGGTTTCTTTTTCTTTTTTCTCCAATCTCCCCCTCCGCCCCGCTCAAACCCCGATTTATTGTCGCCCAAACTTCCCTCCTTCCCTTAAATATATTGTTTCTGATTTCAACTTCATCCCTACCCTACCATTCCCATTGTTTCTGCATTCTACATGCCGCGCCAGGGATTCATTTGAAGAAAAAAAACTCCAAATCCTATTCCCAAATTCTCCCCTTTACGGCCGTCCGTCCGTGGATTCACTTATGCAAAATAAGGCACTTTACATCACATCCCCTCGGAAGGTGATCCCCTCCCCTCACTGCTGGGTGCTGTAGCTTAATGTACCTTTCCGCCCCCGGCGACCCCCGCAATGATTCACAAATTGATCTCACTTTACAAACACACCCAATTTGATCCAAACAACATTCAGATACTAAACTAAACACAATGTGCTCCTGATGGTTTGATTGGAAAATAATAGCATCCAAACGCATGAGATTTGATAACAAGGGGCCGGAGGCTACAAGCGGAAATCACAATTTACTTCCTTGCCTACAAAAATGTTTTAGAAAGCTCGTCAAAATAAACGTTTTTAACGAAAAATCTCTCCTAACACTGACGTTTCTTCAAACACAAAAAATGTTTTATAATTTGAAATAATTTCACATCGGTATGGAGCCTCGCATACCTACGTAACATATGAATGGATGGGCACACATGGCCACGTACGTGTGCCGTGTGGTGTCGTGTGTATAATTTGATCCTTTTGTCGCCTCCCCTGCCTGTCAATCCAAAGCACAGCCAGCAGAGCGGAGAAAGTTTTCAAATTGTTCTCAACTAATTTCCATGATTTCCTGCGTTTGGTTTGGTTTTCTCTTGGCGGGGGGGGGGGGGTCAAAATGTTAATTTATGAGATTTGAATGAGGGATGGAGCCCTTGGCCCATTTCTACTTAAAATATTTACGTACGTGGACAAAAAGAAATGGATTTGAGGTCATGGGGATGGGGATCCGATTTATTTTGGTTGGTTGAGGCGCGGGAGCAGTGGAACTTTTGTCTTCGTCGTTTCCTTCATTTCCCCCCTTTCACCCATCGGTGGAGGAAATCAAAAAGTCAGCGATATTCCAAACAGATTTCCCTACAAAACTCCGTGGTAGGAATTGGAAAGGAAGGGAAGGTGGAATACATAGGAGGGAAAATGCACGGATTTGGAAGACGCAGTTCATTTTTCATGAGGTTTGGCTTATTGACGTCCCTCCCTCCCGGAGTAGTACGGAGTTGTCGACAAAAAATGAAGCAACTCCACCGCACCGCCTGGATTGTGAGTAAACAGATTTTTTGCTCTTGTCTTGTAGACGCGTTCCACGTTTGAGGCTCCCTCAAGGGGAGGAATGAAACTGGGAAGCCATCCCCTCCTTCGGATCGGCATTAGGACCACCAAATGTATATAATGGCACTAAAATTCACATCCATTTCACCGAAGCTTATCATATTTTGAGGATGACGAGTGGCTTCTTTGTTAATCTCTGGAGGAATCACAATCCAATGGAAACAAAAATCAAAAATCCTCACCTTCGGAAAGAAAGGAATTTTTGTACTCAGGCTCCACGTGGCGGGAAATTTGAGTGAGGGCGACTACGTTACGTAAATGTTAATGTTGTTTACAACTCAAACGTATGTATTTTGATGATTCATACGTACACGGAAATAAGGCCTCCGCTCTGTTAGAATCTGAGCTTCCGTCCCGAATACCATTACCATTTCAATTCGGATCAATCAATTTTATTTGACTGGCTGTCAACAAGCTGGTCATCTTAAATTCAAATCAAGGGCTAACGTACATTTGTATACATACAATACATTATACATACATTTTTACACACACAAACAAATTGTTTTTCAACCCATAATGAACGGGTGGGTTTACAATGAGGAAACTGAAAAAAAAACAAAGCTTTTTGGACCCATGCCATTCAAGCTATTTGATATGGCGGTAATTGCCTGTTTTTTTTGTGTTACCTTACACAAGTGAGGGGTGCTACAAATTGAATAGGGTATGTTATGCTGTAAGTAGTAGTGAATATGAGGAATGATGGATACAAGGCGACGGAGGAGAAAATACGATTGAGATGAGAAAAGTATTTGGCCACCCGTGGAGCGGGAGGCGAGGAGGGGGTGCTCCCTCACCTAAAGGAATGTGTCGTTATTGAGCTCTTATTTATTTCTTCCCAGTTCCCCTCCCTTTACCCCTTCACCCAATTCCCGTCTATGACCCTAATAGACGCCCATTCCTCATCTCTGACATCCCCGTAAATTGTGTACAATTTCTGACCACAGGACTTGCCGGTTTGCCAAAAACTTTCCCTTCCTTTCCCCCATCATTTTCAAATGCCTTTTTTCCGTCCTGCTCCGTTGTCTGTGCCAAGGCAAGGTGGTGGGATTTCTCACTCACTTAAATGTGAAGGTTTTTTTTTTCTTTTTTGAGCTCGCGTGCCGAAGATGCTTGGTCAATTCCAACAGGCAAAATATGACATGCATTTTGTGTAATAGGAATGGTGGCTAAGGTAGAGTGGTGGAAGTCTATGCTTATATATGCTGTGGTGGGCTATGGATGAATTGAGGATTGTGGATTGCCATTTGGAAGGGAGATGTCAATCCCTGGGCGAGTCATCCAATTTCATCTATTGGCAATCATGCATTGATGAGATGGGGGGACTAATCCACTGAATGCCTCCTCTCCCCCTCCCGGAAGAATGGGAACCCACTCCAAGTCCCAGTTTTAAATAATGCTACAGACCATTATAGGTCATTCCGTTCAGGAAGTGGCAGCATGGGTCCAACCTCCTCAATGTCCACCTTAATGGTCGTCGCTAAGCCTTTGAATGTCCTCTGAGGACCACAAAATGCGGAGCTCAGCACAACATGGCGGGGAAGGAAGATCCGTTCGTCTTCGTCCATCCAACCCAAAACTTAAAACTCTTTCCTTTTCCTCTGAACAATCATCCAATGTCATTCCCATCCCCTAAAAATTTTTTTCGGCCCAGGCAGGCACCCCAATCTGTTTACGGTGCACTTTGCTCTCCTCCCATTCACCTGGTGTCCCTCCAGGGATTCCCTCATCCTTATGTACATCCCCATTACAAAAAAAACTCCCACCCAATCACTCGCTCGTATAAATAAAATCATGGCCATCAAAAAACTCCGTCGAGCCGAGGCCGAGTCCAATATTAAAGATTAAAATGCATTTAGCTAATAGGAAAATCCATATATTATTTATGATCCCTGCGTTTTTATTTGGCAGGCATTTGAAAATTGACAATTCCCGTCTGATGCCTTATGCCCTAAAAATAAAAATCCTCCATTGTAGTGACATTCATTTGACTTGGATTTGATCTCCGTTGACATACCGAGAAATAGTTGACAGGGCATGACACGCCATGACCCGAAGCGGGGTAGTGAAAACTCTGCTTGCTTTTGCATACAAGGGCTGGAGAAAAGGGGAGGATTCTGCTGTGGTTTGAGTGAGGAAATTGGGTGAGGTTGGATGGGGTAAGGGTCCCTCTGGGACAGTTGTTGCTCGACAGAAGACGACCGTTTCCCGCCACTTGGTTTTTGACTGGGGATCCAATGCCCTCCTGTGTTATGTAGGCCCCTATACACCACACACTCAATCAGATTGTTCTCACTTCCTTCCTTCCTTCCTTCTTCCGAGGAATACATAGGGATACCCCAATGTATCCAAGGTACAAAGCTCCAAGACATCCATCCTTCTTTCTGAATAAACAGCGGACGGGGAAAGACGGATGGAAGATTTGATGGAAGGAGAGAGAAATTTGGCTTTCCTTTGGATGGGACATGACAAGGGTTTGTCTTTAAATCCCGCGCGCTTGACTGCATCGTCGGTGGATGTCAGGCTGGTGTTTTCACGGAAAAGTAAATCTTATGCTAATTACTGATAATACTTTACAACAGATGTTGAAATTTCATTACGAGATGAGACGAGACTACAGTACTAGGTTCGGTTGTTTGGAGGGGACGACCAAGATGCGACGACGACGACGACGACTACACAATCAAATGAAACCAAACTGAATCAACATCCACTCATGTTGAAGTTCCACGTACCCCCCACCCTGTTCTGTTCCTTCAGCCATTACCATAATTATATTCATGGAGACGTCTTAAGTCGTCGAGGGTTTGGATGTCATAATCTGTACGCACTGTTGTGGGATCCGTTTAGAAGGCGGGAAATGTGTTTCAATTAAATATAAAGTTGCTAGGGGTAAATAACAATCCAAAGGGATCATAAATAAGGGGAGGGACGGGGATGGGGATTGAAATGGGTCCTCCAAGCACCCGTGATTGTCTCCTTCAAAGAAAAGTAGTAAGTAGTAAGGTTTTTTTTTTCCTCGGAGAAAGTTGGCAGTGGCCGTCGTGGTACACACACGGCAGAGGAGAGGAGGAGAAGAATATTATTTTGAAATCTGCACGGCAGCGAAAAATACCTTTTGAGAATGCCAAAGTTTGAAATGGATGTGACACCTTTTATAGCCGTCTATAAATATCCCGACTTGCTTCATCTATAAAACAAATGGTATTTTCCTGTATGTCCACCTTCATAAAAAATGACATTTACGGGCCGCTTCCATTTCCCGCCACTGACCGGTGGATTGGAGGGGGGGAAGACAATGTTGTTGCCTCGCAATGTCCGTATACCTCCTTCATTTTTTCCCGGGAACAATTGTGCACTTATGAATTCCATCCATCCCCAAAACCAGCCAGCTTCCGTCCCGACTTCTTGAAGACGTCGTCCCGTCCCGTCCACCCAACTTTTCCCTCCTTCCCGTGCATACACATTATTTTTATTTTATGATTTTGGCCGTGTGACCCGTGGACGTGTATGCACGTACGTACGTACGTACGTGTACCTTCCCTTGCATTTATTACCCTCATGTCTCTCTTTTAATGGGGACGAGAAGACAAATGAAGAAAACAAACAAGGTTGTGTCATTCCAATCCAATGTAAATAGTCAGCTTTCAGCTCAGACTCAAAAATCTGTTTCCCTTTGCTTGCAATGGGTGAAGAAACAAAGGAAATATTTGCAAATAAATACATTGCGATGCGAACATGTACATACAATAGGAATGGGCATGAACACAAAGGATCCATACGATTGTGGGTCCAGCGGAACATTAAGGAGATGATTCTTGTCGGTTATTTGCAGATTGTGAAATTACTTACTTATTTGTTTTTGGCACATAAATATGAATGCAGAGCTAAAAATCATGGGTTGTGTGCACATGACTGGGCTAAAGGATTTCATTTGTCTCCACTCGTACGGTACGGCACATACTTCCATACGTAAACTTAAATGTTTTGTCAAGTTTAAGCCAACTGTCGTCGTCGTCGTCGTCTCGTCTTGGAGGTGTTGTTTAGTCATCCGTCCTCATCGTCCCTTGTCAACTTCATCCTTGACGCTTTTTTGTGGGTTTCTTTTTGTATTGTTTTAAATATTATTAAGACATGACGTGGAAGGGGTTGCCTGCCTGCCTGTCTAACCATGCATGGTGCCAGCACGTCCGTAAGTATTTTTATGCTCAGTACACAGAATGGTCGACCACGAAATGATTGTTTATTCACATCCTGCCGCTCTTTCTGGGGAATTTTTTTTTGTTCCCCAATCCACGTATGTATTCCTCCTTTGGGGTCATGTCACGGCCACGAGAGGCTGGTCATTCTTGGACATTCAAAATTCGGCAGAATGTATGTACTACGTACATATCCTCCGAGTCAGTCCCGGTCGGGATTTCCTCCCATGTGGAATGAAAGTTCCAAACTTTTGACTCACGTGGGGACGACGGACGACGGACTCCGCTTTTTGCTGAAAGGGAAACCTTTCGCGGCAGGACTTGAGGGGATGGATGGATTTGGAGCCTCGAGGGTGCAAAAAGGGCGGGTGCGGGAGGAAACCTGTTCAAACGCCTCATCTTTTACCCGGGTCTTGAGGGGGGGAGTGGGTAGTAAGTAACTACCCACTCCGTCGTTACATAGGTTTTTGGAGGAACTGGGGAAGGGATCCGATGGTAGTGAGTGGCCGGTCGTCCGACTTGATAGACACGCACTTTGAGACGGGAGGAACACTTTATTCCAAATTCCGTCCTATCCTTTGAGGACATTAGGACAGGGAACAGCGATTTCCTCAAAAATCTTCAAATTTTGGTGGGAATAAAGACAAAATAATAAAATCTGTCAGATATAAATTCATTTCCCTCAACTTGATTGACTCATCGGATTTGACAGTATTCAAATTGACGTGGGTCACCTGGACAGAATTGTGGTTGTGAGGGTGACTTTGTTTGGTGCGGTTGGACGAAGGGGGGGGGGGGGGTGGTGGGCTCGGAGCTTTGCCTCCTGTTGGTTGGTTGTGCTGAGGAGAATTGGGCCAGGGAGAAGGGAAAAAGGAGGCAGGGAGAGCAACACGTTGTGTATACGGGAGATTTCTCCTCCGCGTTTCTTTGCTTTCACCCGCTTTTCCTTGGGAAGACAAGACGACGACGGACGGACGGGGAAAGGCAAGGCAAGGCAAGGCAAGGCAAAGCACAAAAAGTGCTGTGTTGTGGGCATTGAAGAAAAGCGGAGGCGCAAGCGGGTTGTGTGAAGAGAAACAGTTATCACCAAACTGGGGTGCCCTGGTGGATGGAAGGTGGTGTGTACATGAATGCGAGAGTGGCCCACCATCGAATAATACTACGACGACTTTTCCCATCCCAAACGTATCGCTCCTGTTTTCTTCTTCTTCAAGGAAGTACCGGTCCTCCAGAAAATCATCATATCTACTCTTCCCCCTGCCTCCGATTTCCCCTCATTCCACAACCAACAACTCTCGCAACACTTCCAACGCCGACGACAACAGCACATATGTTTTCAACTCAACCCTCAATCCTACCCTGTCACCTGAACAACTACTACCATCATCAACCACGTGCTCCGAATCAAATTCATCCCCCTCACAATAAAAGTAAACAAATCCTTGCAAACATTCTCTCTTTCCCCACATTTCGCATCCATCGCCCATTTCTACGTCCGAGGAGGATGTGGACCCTTGCCACCAACAACCCCTTCCAGGCTGTTCTGGAGGTAAGCAATCCTACATAAGGGTTCCCTTGTACAAAATACGTTATTACGACCTACGACGCGACGACGACGACGACGACGTGTTCATTTTGTGGGAAGAATTTATATTGTCCAGAGTAAAGCTCAGGCGAGGGTGAATAGTGAAAAAAAGAAGGAGAAAGTGGAGTGAAATATTTTTTTTAAAAAAAAGTACGGCTTTTTTTGGGATGAGTTCGCACAGGAAATTCATGGTCGACTGCGTGTTGTTAAATAAAGTAAAGTTTGGCGGGGCCCCTCCATGGGTTTGCATGGATGGATGGACGGGGATGAGGAAAAGTCCGCTCAAAAAATGCTTTCTAATGAAATAGTGGATCCAATTAATTGTGAAGTTGGGTTCATCGGTATGCAAGCAACAGTAGCAATTTTCTCAGGGAAGCAATTCCCCGCATTGACTCCCTGATTAGCCGAGTTCTTCTTGATTAAGGCAATTTGAAGTCAAGAATTGTGGTAGGGAGTTTAGGACTAGAGGGATGGGTTGGAGGAGAATATCCGCCGTTGTCTTCCTCACTTGGGTTTGCTTCTCTTTCTTGGAAATTCCCCTTCAGTTTCTCATTCCGAATCCAGGAAAGCAAACCATTTCAAATTTTCAAATTGGGAAACACACCACGACACAACATCATGTAACAACTGTGTTGTGGGGCTTGAAAATTAGGATAATCTTAAAACATTGGATTCCATTAGATAGGATAGCCAACACTTCAAATGTGGAAATAAGGGAGTCAAATGGCATGGGGGTTTAGTATTACTTGGAGATGGGTCGGAAGGTATGCAGAATTCCTTGGAGCAAAGGACGACGGACGAGGAAAGGAGCAGGCCACATTCTTATAGTATTCCCTCCACTCCTGCAGAGGCTGGGAATTGTAGGCGTTTCTCTGGACGCACATTAAACATTCCAATCCGCGTGCTAAAATAATAGACGCTCCTCTTTCTGTACTATAGGTTTGCAATTCCTACAGCTTTTGTAAGGGACAGTCAATGAATTCCGACTGCGCTATTCAAATGTTGGATTGGGATTTTATTTACATGAAAATGTTTATTTATTTTATAAAAATTATACTATTGGAATGAGTCACGGAATGTTTTTATAATAGATTTTGATAGGACAATGTCCGATTTTTTTATTTACGAGATCTGGAGCACTGAATGTAGTTCAAAAATATTTATTTATTTATTTAGAACATTATGTAGACACAACACTTCCTTGTAATTTGATTGGGTTTTACATGTCTTCCGCTCCACGTGTTTATGTCTTTAATTTACAATTCGTTGTGCACGTAAGTGGAATTGAATTATAGTTTTCCTTATAGCACCCGAAAGGAATTTACAGCATTGTTTTCCGCTGAGTTTATACAGCTCTAGTTCCGTGTTGACGGTTTTATTGTTGTTTTGGAATTCAATTGTTTTAACTTCCCGCAAGGAAATGGACAAATAGTAGGGTTAGTCAGGGGGGTGTTTAAAAGCAATCCGGCTATTATCCCATTGTTTACGCCCTCTCGCCTGGGTCGGAGTGGTCAGAAATCATAGTGCCAGTTCACATGGGCAAAATCTGACAATCCCCAACTGTGTTCAAAGCACGAGAACAAAGTGACTCAAATAATTCCTGTGCGTGTCAGTAACATTGAAACAAAACAATTTATTTGGAATTGTAATTTTGAAATAGTGGAAATGAGAAGATACAAGGAAACAAGGGAATATTTCCCCATATTCTTCCTAATGGTAAACGCATACATTTAAACTCCCAATTGATTCCTAATTTTTAATCTTAGTTTATTTTGTTATTTATGAGTAATTTGGATGGGCTGACAAGTGGATCTGTCGCCCTTCATC
>JAAXYW010001342.1:0-22472 GCA_036851895.1 Orthonychiurus folsomi | reverse complement strand
TTCCAAAACCAAAAATCGAGCCGCCTCCCGTCCTAGGAGCCCGAATACGAAGGAGACGCGTGCGAATTTGTCCCAATCCGCAGAATCCCCAGCCGTCGTCAAGAAGAAATCGTCTGGAGTCCAGCAGGTGGGTCGACCAAAGAAATCCAAACCGAATCCGGAGATATTCAGACAACTCTTGTCCAGCATTCCGCCTGCGACTAAATCCAAGTCCGAATCACCTGTTCTGGAGAATCCATTGGATGCGGATCCTCAGGCCCCGATTGGAAAGTTCCCGCCCGGAAAACTCATTTACAAAACCAAAGACATGGCCACTTACTACGATGAAATTTTTTCCGCCGTCCATGCTGCGGACTCAAGGAGTCGCCTCATCCAATCAAATTCCAGGATTCAAATCCAGGAAGATTTGGAGACAATCAACTGATTGGTGGATTCGTCCAAAGTCCATAAGCTGGCGTATAATATGTACACAACATGTGACATGATCCAAATTTTTGAAAAGAGTTGAGTAAAATTACAAAATTTGTGCTATTGAATTTTAAAACACCATTTAATGCTCTGTCTTAAATGAATCAAGTCGGGAAATCAGAATACAAAACGGCGCAAACATTAGTAAATAAGGTTTCGCATTTATTAAATCTCTTTAAGTTTTTATAAGCGCGTTGATGCGGGCAGGCATGCATACAAAGTTCACAAATTCACAATTTGGTATATAATTTAAATTGCGCTCTGCGCAAATCAGTAGATGTGCTAAAATTTAATAAATTAATTTCGTATTGTATTAGCGGAAGATATACACAGAATCTATTGTGCCATACCATGTGCAGTGCATGCCTAATTTAGCACATTACAGTTAGCTTTAAACACAATTTGGCAGCACACGGTGATAAAATTGATTTCAAATTAAAATATTTCGTCGTCGTAGTTATCACAACCTCATTACAACTGTGGCACTTACTAAAAAGTTTAGGCGCGTTCAAGAGTGGAGTAAAGTTTATCCGCAACTTCTAGGTGCGGTGCGACGGGTGTGGTGCAAGGAAGCCCGCGTTTACAGATCTTGTGAATCTTGTCATGTTGAGTTGATTTGTACGTGAATTGAATTAAGAGAGAATTATTGTGGTTCATTGACCTCTATGCTGGCGGAATCCATGGATTCTGGGGTAGATCTGGATGGGGAGGATCGTAGCTGCATTTGCATTGCATTATTTTGTTGCTGTTGTTGGATCCGGGGTACCAAATCACGACTGTCCTTGAAACATCCCAGGATAAACACGGGGGTGAAATTCGTCGCCATCCATTTTGAACTTCAAAATTTCAAATCACTTTCAAACTTTGTGAATAATTTACAAAAAATACCAATTTTCAAAGCAGCGACATGCCAAAAACCAAGTTGCTCCTATAACCAAACATAGAACAGGCAAGAATTGAACAGAAGGACCCAACTCAAAGTTAAACTGCACAGACGAAAATCAAGGATCCAAGAAAACAATAACCAGAATACAGGAGCACACAACTAGGTCAAAACCTCGAGCAATAAATCAACCACAAACCAAACGAGCATAGACAACCCAAAGAATGCAAATAAAAAAAATCACATTCCAATCAACCAAAATGAACCCAAACGAGCAACAGTCGACACCAAGATTAAACCTGAAACCAGGAATCCAAAAACACCATGCAAATACCACACGAGCAGAAAACCTAATAAAATAATTGTATCCACCTGTCATCCCCAGACGCAAATTTATCTTTGACAGCATAACTGATGAGAAGATTCCAAGTCGGTTTGACACGATAGTTTTGAAGGATTTCTTCCAAACTTGAGGCAGGAAGTTTATTTTTCACCCAGTGTTGCACAACAATGGCCAAGAAGTGGCAAGCCTAAGCAGCCATTTAATAATATATTAAATTAACATATAAACAATTGATTTTAACAAGATAATCTGTAAAGTATTCAAGGTCAAGAATTTTTTCGTCGACGGAAACATGGGAAAAAGTCAAAGCGCCCTGCTACCTGCTCCATGCATGTAGATGATTTCTTTTCCACAGTTTCCACATAGTCAGCTATAGATTCGGCGGAGTGGTCCTTGTCATTTCGACGCGCTAAATTGTGCTTGAGGACTGCCTCATGGTCTTCAATTAGAACTTCAATTACTACCGCGGCCGCTAGGTTCCCCATTCGAAGGCACTGCGAATGGAACATTCAAATGTGATTGTAATTAAAGAAACCATTATATTTATATTATAAATTTATTTTAATTTTAAATTATTTTTTAATTTATAAATAAATTGCAATAACGTGTCACAAACTCACTTCATTTATGACACACCGTGGACTGTAGTAATGAATGTAGTTCCGAAGACACCATTCCAGAAGATTTTGATCCACAACCTCGTGAGGGGGAGAAATTGCTTCCACATTGTGGATGTGTTCTTTCTCCACGTGGTCATGCAATTTAGGAAGGCCAATAATTTCCCTGGGTCGGAGGTAGATGTTTGCGGGCTGGCGTACTTTCACAACGCGCTTCTTTGTCCTTAATAAGAAGAAAAGGTGAGAAGGAAAGACATGGAAAATGGATGGATGTGTATGTATGTACAGTATGTATGTTCCCTACTGTTTCTTTAGAGCGCGGGAAAGTACAGTTGAGTCGGGTCTCAAATCAAAGCAAAATTACAAAATGGACCGGAAAAGAAAGACTGAGGAGGAACCGCGACCTGGGCCAAGTAAGTGGGTTTTGAGTGACTTTAAAGACAACCAGCCGACTAGTTCAACTTCCCAGGGTTTAATTGCCAGTGACAACGAGGAATTGGAGGACTTGGATGATGATGAGGTCAATCTCAATCTCAATCTGAACTAATCCTAACCTTTTCTTTCAGAAACATCCTGAGATCAACATTGATGTCAAAGCTAAGCCCCTCGTTTATTGCGCCAGATCTACAACCCGTGAAGAAAAGGTGAGTAGGAAAGACATGGAAAATAGATGGATGTGTATGTATGTACAGTATGTATGTTCCCTACTGTTTCTTTAGAGCGCGGGAAAGTACAGTTGAGTCGGGTCTCAAATCAAAGCAAAATTACAAAATAGTCGGATCATATCCTAGCTGGGTGTCACACAAATAACCCTGAACATGATACCACAGCACTTGGAGAATTCATCAACGAACAAAGAGAGGTGAGTCAACTTTCCCTAATCCGTAATCTCAATCTGAACTAATCCTAACCTTTTCTTTCAGAAACATCCTGAGATCAACATTGATGTCAAAGCTAAGCCCCTCGTTTATTGCGCCAGATCTACAACCCGGCGCCAATTGGAATCTGTATCAATCTTGGCTGCAGTGTTTTGCTCTGACCAAGATATATTCTTGGATAAGGACCACTTTGGGAAATACAATCTTCTGAACAGGAGAGTGGAGATTGAAGAATTCAATCAACCCTTTCTCCAAGCTCAACGTTATGTGACATACAAACTGTTCCGCAAACGACTCAATATTAACCACTTTGGGGATTATGTTGAACATGTTATTACTTCTGTAGTTGCAGATTGTTTTAAAAATGTGAGTGTGACTCAAATGCCTTTAACAATGTAAACGTATTTTACAACTACAAAAGTACATTAACCTTATGGTGAGAATGGATGCTTCCTCGTCGCTTTCCATACGGCCCAACTACATAGTTTCCATATATTCAAAAATTGTAGTGCATTAACACAGTAGGGCATGAAAATGTTCAAAGCCTTACTTGACCACAAGAATTGAATCCACAACCGTAGAGTTTCCCGGTTTCTCGCTCCATGATAAAAGTACAATCTGACGCACAAGCAACGTCAGACGCAACCATCATTTTGTCATCACAATCAATCAATTCCAATGTTTTGTTATCATCCTCCGGTCTGACTAATTGGCCACTTTTCCCCAGACCCCAAGTGTAGACGAGGCCGAGGGAAGTGAGGACTACAAAGTGAGTCGTGGCTACAGCCACCTGTACATGGAAGAATAAATTAAATATTTAAATTAGCACTTAAGGAGAAACGTATAAGAAATATACCCGCCTGCCATACCTTGACAATATCCCCTGCCAAATGTGAAGTATCAATAAGGACCGGGGAATGATAATCCTTTTCTTCAGAAGTATCCGTTGGAGGAACCTTCGGATCCGCTCTTCTCCTTGAAGACGTCAGCAGAGATTTCAAGGATGAAGGATTGAGTCCAAAATAGTACAGCTGATTCTTCCCCGTCAAAACAACCTGCATATAATATAATCAAAATGCAATTTTGCAATTTCACATTTTTCAATGGATATCACGCAAAAAAGAAAAACGCAAGTCGGCCCGATCCGCCTGCATTACATTACGCTGGGAATCGATCACTTCGTGTTCGCGTGCCTGGGCACGAATCGAGAATTAAATCAAGCAAATAATTGATGGAGAGAAACATTAAGAAAATCATGAATAATTAAACATGGGTTGGCATTCAGTCATGCATAATGATATTGAATATAGGGCAAAACCTATGAAACGTTCCAAGTAAACGGGGGATGAAGAGGGATTGAAGTCGAACGAACAGCATGGATGGAGTATTTATCAAGATTGTAAAAACCTTGAAATTCGCGTCTACTGGCTAGAATAACGAATTAACTCTGCCAAGTCACGCAATTTCAGAATATTTCAGAGGGGGGGTTTAACTTCTGGTTAAATTTGTGTGTTGAGGCAAAAAAAAGTATGCTAAATAGTTTGCTTTTAACCATTTAACAAAACTTTCGAAATGTCTATAAAAATTGATTCCTGTAAATATAAGAACATGATTTCAGATTTATTCCCTTCGATGCAATACAAAAATATAAAACATCGACGACTCCCAGAATTCCCAACTGGGAGTGCAGCAAAGAGACTTATTATTACGTTTCCGGATTTATGAATTTTGTGCTGAGTATAAGGTTGAAACGTAGAATAAAACAATAAAACATGCACAGGTTGTAAATGGTCGGTTCGCAGGTACTTTGGAGTTGGAGAGTCCAACCAAGCCAAAATGAATGTACAAGGGAACATTTTAATCGCGAACTTGCCCCTGACTTTTATATGTCACCCAGTTCGTCGTCGGTGTACGTACATTTTCGCTATTCACCTTGAATTCAGTTCAAATCCATGGGTTGAAACGAACACAACAACCCAAAAAATAAAATCACTATTGGAAATAATCAAGTTTTTTTTTCAAAAATGTTCAAAAAGAAATTTTGTTTTTCAAGTCAGGCACGAACTGTAGCAACGGCTATTGCACTTATCGACATGGTAAACAAGCTAAAACCATAAAATTGCTAAATTTCTGAAGAAATATTAAATAAATAAATAAAAATTAAAAAAGAAAATAAAGGAAGGTTTAAATCTCAATAGACAAGACTTCCCCATTTTCTTTCATTATGGGATTTCTAACAGTTAAACATTTTCCTAGGCATTCGGGTTGGTTTTCACATTGTTGATGCTGTTCTTTTTATACATCTTTCTGAATTACCCGGAAACCCTGAAACGCATGGTCGCGGAGAATCCAGCCAAACAAAGGGACTTGGAGAAACTACTGGTTTGGGGACGTAAGTCAAGATTCTAATTTCTAAAAGCATTTTCTCCATTCAAAAGCACTCAATACATTATTGGTCCAAATTGGCTAAGTTTCAAATTAGTCTAGTGAAATCAGTTTAAACACATAGAATATAACTGGAGGATTCCGGATTTCCGTGTTATTAACCTAGAAAATTTCCGCCAATACTTTGCGCTAGATAGACTTTAAATAATAGTCGCCTGCAATTTCATTATTATTGTCTAGCTGTTTAATATTATAGAAAAAAGTCAAGGTAAAGCATAAACTTCGTAGAGGGTTAAACTAGTTCACCTTGGGGACTGTTATGTCACAACTATTTAATTATTTCAGGGTCTCAAATCAATAATTCCAATTTCCAAACTTCTCAGGAATCATCAAAAATTCATAACATTTAATTCATTAAACGCTTTTCGCGGAAAGATCTGAGGTTATTACCATTAGGCCGACGTCGTGCCCAAAAATTGGGAAACTTGTGGCTTTTAGAAGTGCATATAATTCTGATTAGTAAGTCAGCATGTTTGCTTTTACAAACACGCTAGACTTATTTAGCCTCCAATTAAAACTTAAAGAAAATATAAGGGTAATCGTAAGATTCAGTTCTTTAAACTCCTTGATATTCCGTAAATGCGCATTTAGTTGCCGGGAAGCTAAAAATACAGAATTAACGATTGAAATCCATAGAGCTCTTACGGCAAATTAAAATTTTTACAGCCTACAAACAAGCCATCACATTGGCCGTGCCTTTGACTGCAAGTCTCACAAATTTCTTCATGGGACTTTTCCTCCTCCTCGCGGCCAGGAAGGTAGTGCTAGTAAACTATATCAGACCCATAGTCTACAAACTTGATTATATTTTTATCTAAAGAGAAAAAACACATATTTCTTAGCGAAACCTAACAGCCGTCCGGGTTTGGTTCATTCTGTCCATAATATTCTGCACAATCAGCATGATATTCTTTGTCCCTGAAGTGATTTTCACTCAGGAGAAAGCCCTCATCATTATTTTCTCTCTCGTTGACTACGTTTACACTTTCTACTCCATTTGGATCGTGAATGCATTCATTGGGGAATTGAGAAACAGTAGCCGGAACTCCTCCCTGACCCCAATCCGACGACATGATGACCTGGATGACCCTGACACGGAACTCACATCAAGTATGGAGAAATTCTAAAGTACTCAAGTAAACCTTAACAAAGCTAATTAATACTTTTCTCAATACAAACTTCGGGTTTGAAGACACGTTCAACTCTATAGGGACGAGCAGGTAAGATGCGATGATGCTCCGCCGCGTCGCCCTATACTTCACAGCTCAATTCACCCATTAAACCTCACACATGACCTGTGACCTGACCTGACCCTGATTCTCAACTACTGGTTCTGTGACCATATTGTTTGCGGCCTTCACCTAAATTATATTTTGATACCAAGATAAACAAAATCCATCCATACATGTAACAGTCAATATGGAGGTAATAAATATTCTGTCATTTGAATGCGGGTAAAAGGGGGAAATTCATGTGAATTCAGATACAAAACATGGATTCCTGCGGGTGGAATATTCACAAAAAAAACTAGAGCATGGGTTAGCATGGGATATTTTCCAATCAAAGAGCAAACAAAAGCTCACACTTCATTTTGTTATCATAATTTCAGAGAATAACTATCCCTCGAACTTGAGTTTAATCCTCGAATGTGTAAACCGGGCATAACATTCAATAAACCTGAGGGTATTAACAATTTAAGAACAATTACTAATAATCTGATTCTCAACTACTGGTTCTGTGACCATATTGTTTGCGGCCTTCACCTAAATTATATTTTGATACCAAGATAAACAAAATCCATCCATACATGTAACAATGGAGGTAATAAATATTCTGTCATTTGAATGCGGGTAAAAGGGGGAAATTCATGTGAATTCAGATACAAAACATGGAATCCTGCGGGTGGAATATTCACAAAAAAAAACTAGAGCATGGGTTAGCATGAGATATCTTCCAACCAAGGAGCAAACAAAAGCTCACACTTCATTTTGTTATTATTATAATTTCAGAGAATAACTATCCCTCGAACTTGAGTTTAATCCTCGAATGTGTAAACCGGGCATAACATTCAATAAACCTGAGGGTATTAACAATTTAAGAACAATTACTAATAAACAGGGATATTATATTGCTTTGAATTAGGTCAGCGTTTTCCTAAAGTATATACCGGGTTTCCCTTGTGTAGTATTTACCCAACCTCCACATATGTAATCAAATGTAGTCGGAGTCACGTCGGAGTTGATTGTCCCGTAAAAAGTAGTTGGAGTGTAGAATAGGGCGGAGAAAGCAAGCAAGAAAGCAGGTGGAGGTGGAGGTGATTAGGAATTGACAGCAGGTAGAAAACGGGTATTATTCGGAGTGAAAGAATAAATTTCTGAACCGCCGTACGGCACTTCCGTGTACTCATGACATTTTAAGCACGCAACCACTTTCGGTGAACGACGACGGCAGTTCACTCACCCATAACAGCATTAAATTAGCTAAGCATTTCCAATCATTCCAGCTTTACTCCTCTGAATACCCACATATTTCGTACTAATGTGTTAGTATAATGTTTTGAACAAATAAGACAAATTGAAAATACTAAATCAAAAATGACGGTTATGAAAATCGTGTACTGTGGAGCCAAAAATGCTCAAGTGCCGGCGATCGTCATTTCAATTCTGGATGCGGTAAAGTTAATCTTAATTATTTACTTTGACATGTAAAGAAAACTAATGACAGTTTTGTTATTTTGTTTCCAGATATTTGCTGTGATTGTTTTGGCTGTCCTTTCCTACCTGGTTCACATGTATGCGAACAAACCATCCGAATTGGAATTAACTGTACAACGAATTGATCCTGAAAGGACTGGAAATTTGGCAAACTTTTTGCAATATAGCCGTAAGACTTTTCACAGAATGTACAAAATGAAAATAGCAAATTCTGGTATTTCCTTTATAAACCCTAATGTTGCATTTCCTTATTAGCCGGTGAGCAAATCGTTCTTCTGGCTTACCCACTAGTTACAAATGGACTTGCACTTTTAATGGCCATCCTATTATTTGCCAGTGCACTGAGGGTAAGAGCATTTGCAAATACTTATACTAAAGGTGATACTTAACATGTTATATAATCAAAATTTGGATTTTCTTCAAGAGATGTGAAAATGCACTTCAAGTATGGTTCATTCTGACAATGATTTTCATGTTGATCCAAATCATTATCTTCATCATTCAAATATCTGGAGGAAGAAGAGAACTGAGTTTTATTATTCCACCCATTGTGGAATTTGTGTATAGGATTTACGCTTTGTTCATTGCCCGAGCTTTGATCATTGAAATCAGTGCTGACGAAGAAGAAAAGTCGGAGGACACGGAAGTTGAAGCGGAGGCAGTGGAATAATGTAAAGATACCTTGCAAATTATGGCCAAACTGAACTGTGCAACATTCAAAAATTTCTCTCCTTACGCAGTTGATCGAGTAGAGCAAATTAGTGTTACAAATCTCAATGTGTGTTTGTGAGCTAATGTTATTTGGATACAATTTAGGTTATAAATTGTAGTTTCAAATTTTATATTGGAAGTAAATGTCTATTGGTATTGTATTGGATATTCAAGCCTTGCATTTCTGTAACAAAAAATCTCATCGCTATTTTAATTTCAAATCCTGGGTAAGGCGAATTGCCATAATTGCAATATTAACCCAAGTGATACATTATTAGCATCAAGTCGTACATATGAAACGCCCTTCTTTCTTCAATTAAAGAAGAAATTAATTTTCACTCAAGAAACGCAAATGAGCAATTCTAGACGAGGTCGCTCACCGACAAATAGCCGCACCTATAATTTACATCACGAATATATTCATTTTAGGATAATGCGCACCAAAAATACGTGCCGTGCCGTCCACCATACGCTACGTTCAAAATGATAATAAAATCATTATCTGGTCTGGAAGGTTATATAATGTTCTGCAATTTAATGCAGAAATGAGAATATTCTACGCATTCTCAAGTCATGCCATGCAATTAAATACAGTTGTCGTCGTCACACTTGAGCTAAATCTTCAAGCAAATGGGTTAATTATCACCAATGTACTAATGTACACATTTAGTCAATCAAAGGAAAGTAGTAAAATCTTAGCAAAGAAAGTTCATAAATCACAACATCTCGAATTGGGACACTAAAAAGGTTGGCCTGAATTCTAATAGCCCGAATAAAAAGGACCACTCCAAAACACCACCCATGTGGCACGCGGGGTCTAGAAAAATTGAGTACATTGAAGTATTTGCACGTACGACTGGGCAATAACGAGAAAGTTGCCTGACCCGTGAGTCAGTATGAAAACATTGGAATGCTTTACAAAGGAAAAGGAGTTCAGACCTTATATAAAAGGGAAATATTCCAACATGCATTTTCATACTCAAGGAGTGAAGGCAAAGCGGAACATAATGCTTCCGGTGAAAGTGACTGAACTTTCCTAGAAATAAGTATTACGTGGATAAGGTATTTCCACCTGTCCTAAAACAGTCAGTCAGTCCGTTCAATTGGAAGTGTAAGAAAAGGAGGACAAGAGCAAAGTTGACATACGAAACAGTTCTCAATTATTATATTGGCGGGTTAATTAAATCAATAGATTGCAATGCTCAAAAGGAAATACGTATTCTCCAGGAATCTTCAAACGGAGGCGAAGATTCTGGCAGTAATTAAAATTGTAAGTAAAAGTTAAACAAATAATAGTTAATAACTTTTAACTGAAGAAAATAATAAACAACATTTTGAACTAGGTGGAAGGGACAGTATTCCTTGGTTTGCTCATATACCATGCAAATAAATATATACATCTTCCCGTGGCTGTGCAGGATGCTCGGAGTCAGGAGACGTTTATACAAACGCAATGGAAGGAACAAAATTCTGTTGCCAGATTCTTAATGTGGGGTCGTAAGTGGACAATTAAAATCAAAATATGTGTATAGATTTGTGGGCTTTAATAATTTACATGACTAAATTGTCCTGCCATTCTCATTATAGGTGACAGAAGGCTGTTAACGATCGCGATTCCTTATCTGGATTGTGCGGCAATGACGGGAGTAATTCTCTTGCTAGGAGCAATACGGGTAAGAAAAGGACCCCTCTCTAAATAAACATCCAATTACATTTTTCATTCCTAACCTCTTAGCGGATTTCCGGCCTTCTTCAACTTTGGATTATAATATCCATTATATTCTGCATGATGGATATGGTCCTACTTGTTCCGGCTGCCACATACGCTGATGACAAATTTGTACTACTTTTTGCTTACGCTCACAGCTACATGCAAAAAATCTACGGGTTTTGGATTTGCAAGAGTTTGCTTTTACAAATTGCGGCAGAGGATGATGACAACGAACCTGAGCCGGATTTTAGTAGTAATAGCAGATCCACATCCCCCAAAAAGTTTTAGTAATATGATCGTTTCGTTTCGAAGAAAAGAGCAAAAAATTAAAATGAGACATTTTAAGTACTCACCGTGCTGCAAGTTCCGCATTTAATTGAGTGAGCAATGACACCATGAGGAAGGGTAGCAACAATTTTTGGTATTTTCACTTTCACATTAGGATCTCCATGGCCCAGCTGTCCGAAGTGCGAGCATCCAAACGTCAATACCAAACCGGTAGTAGTTGTCAACCCCGTGTGAGAGTGCCCAGCCGAAATCGTCGTGATCTTTTCCTAAATAAGAAAAAAAACTTGTAGAACCTGAACCAAAATAACGTAAGCCATTTAAATTATATTAAATTTGGGCCATCATAGGGCGACTTCTTAAAACTTCTTTAGATTCAGGGCTTATGGAATAACAATAAGAATTCCAAGCAAAAAGTCAAGGAATCATCTTAAATCGACAAATCTCCTGCGGGCAACCATAAAAATCGTTGAGATCATTAAACATCCACTGATAATATTTAGCCTGATTACGAATATTGCACTGCAACTCAACTTAGCTGACGGTATTAAGCATTGATCCTTATCCAACACCTAGCCATGGCACTAATTATTACCTTCAATTTAAGCTGACAAGGATGAAATTTGTTTTCAATCCCACCATAGCCCAGTTGACCAAATATTCCCCAGCCCCAGGTCCAAACTTTGTATGTATTATCCAAAGCAACGGAATGGTAGGCGCCGGCTGAAATGGAAATGAACACTTGGGGCAAATTGAGAGCGACGGGTCGTCCAGACCACATTGCTTGGCGTCCTACACCAAGTTGGCCGTACGCATTGCTTCCCCACACGAGAATTGTCTGAACCAATCCACAAGATATAAATACTAATCCATGTACCAACGAGAAAACCTTATATAAATACTTACACCATAGCTTGTCAATGCTAAGCTGTGTCCATGTCCAGTTGATACAGAATCAATAGTTATACGCAAAGATGCTGGCAAGTTCAACGGCATTGGAGCATCAACTATTGTCCGACTCCTTTCCCGACTTTCATGAATTCCTGCGAAACATGGATTGTTAGAAGTTTGATTATATATTTTAATGTCATCGAGCTTACCCAAGCGACCATATCTATTTTCACCCCAGTTGTAAACTTTGCCATTCCGAATGCAAGAGCACTGGGAAGGAGATGCACTCAAAGAATTCAAGTTAGGCTTTGGTGATGGAACGGCGGATTTTTCAGGGCTGCTTCTGCCAGCGGACTTTTCTGGACTATTTCTACCACCGGATTTTTCTGGGCTACTTCTTCGAACACTTGATTGGTGTGGAGTTTGAAAGCTAGATAGGTTGCACTTGACCTCCTCATCTTGAGGAACAAAGAATTAAAATTAAATTCTTTCATATAAGCAAGTACAACTTAAACTAATCATACTTCGCTTTAATATCTCGAGGATGACAGCAAAGAAAATTAAAAAGTAATCTCCGACACCGACTTTGTTGCTCTCCTAAACGAAAGGAAACACAAAAATTAGAATCTTCAAGCAAGTAAATAATTGAAATTCTATTACAGTGGTGCCCGTGAAATCAATAATTTCTGTCAAATCTGGCGAGTCATTGAAAAGCTTCCGATGGAGATCACGACGCCAAGGAACTAATGTCAACGCCGTTTTATACAAAGTGTCACGTTCGAATTTGGTTAGATTATTCATAACAATGTCTCGAAACCAATGGAAGGTCAACCTTGGCGCAGAGTATACAGCCAGCCAGTCCGCGTTTAGAAATTTCCAGAAAGCTGCCGTAGACACAAATGTGTTTCATAATTCGTTCATAGAAAAAATCAGCAAACTAAACCTCAAACCTTTTGAGTTGACTATATGGTTATCAAGTAAAGACCGATTTTCGTGGAGGCCACCCAGGATCTCAGAATAAGCCATTCTTCTTCTGCCGACAATTGACAAGGCCCACATAAGCTCCGGGTAACATAGAGACATTGTAATTGTTTTGGTAGAATAGTAAATGTTGGAAGTAAGAATTTTTCTGCAATACAATCCACAAATACAGTCATACTGCCTCATTTTATCAAATCATTTTATCTTACTCAAGAAGTAATTTGGGATCCCTTGGGGCATTACTCTTATGGCCTAAGCGCAGATATTGCTCAATTCTTCCCAAAATCGCCACGTCAGCCATGAGACATCTGTCACGCAAATTTCCGGCAAGTTTCGATCGCTCTTGCTCAGTTAATTCATGAAAGCAAAGCATTGCTGGGATCAGGCCTCTTGAACCAAATTTTGCCATGATTTTAGCATAAGTCATCTACAATAAGGTATGCTTTTAGCCTTATTAGAGTTTCTGATTTTAAGTTTAATTACCCCAGCCAATTTGTAGTAGATGATTGTCTTTGCAAATTTCCCATCATCGGAGTGCTTATCCCCAGTCACAATATAAGCTTCAGCTTTAGGTACATTTAAAGCCGCGCACACAACGTCAAGCGATGTACTCGATTCGTTTAGAAGCAGATCGACACATGTGTCAAGTGGTTTTCTCCTAAACCAAATCATAATCAAATTAACTAATTCAGGCTTTCACATCACAAACAATTGCAGCAAAGTAATCATTAAGATTTCTAAATAGAATATGCAAACAAACTGTAATTTACTTAAGGCACATTTCAAAGATGCCATTCTCAGCAACAATGAACACAGAGTAGGGAGTATTTTCAAGTTCTCCGACGGCTTCAATAGAGTAAATTTTGGCGGCGAATGGAAGCGTAGCAAACTCCTTCATCTATAGTTAAAAATTAAGAATGACATTTTACGAAACTGGTCGGAAAATTCGAACTAATATTTCTCAAACTTACAGTTCCGGCATGAAGCATCATAATTCGAACACATTGATTGTCCTCGTCAATGCCGTAGTAAATCTTTTGAATTAAATATAATTTCTTAATGTATGAAGGGACAAAGACCGAAGAGGTTTGCCGAAAGTCCGAATCAAAGAACTGCAAAGGTTGAAAATGTGTCTTAGTGCTGTTCAAAGGTTTTTAAAATCTTTAAGCTCAGTCCAGACAAGTCTTACATCCAATTTAGTGGCAACATGTCGAAAGAATTGACTCTTCCCCATGACTTTCCTCAAAAGCCCATTTGAATGTGTATCCTCCAAGGAAGAGAACTTAATATTCGTCACAGGCGTGAATTTTTGTGTAAGACTAGTAGCGCCAGCAATGCCTCCAATAGTTCCAACAGGAATAGCTGATACGCTTTCCATGGACGTGATAGACGTTGCAGAAAGCGTAACATCCTTGCTGACTTTTCGGCCGAAAATCGGTCTATCACCAAAACCATCGCTTCCAAATCTTGAAATTATATTGTCCTTGGCTCTTTTAAAAATCGATTTCCGTACAAAATTATCCTCTTGTAGGGGTAATTCCAAATCGTTGAGTATTGTGTAAAGATTAGTTCCACTTTCCAGGCATACCTGAATAAAAATGGGCAATTGCCGTATTAGGAAAGGCCGGACAAAACTTATCCAGGCTTAAGGAATAGTATTAGGTTATTAACAATGCCTCAACTTGCTTCACAGGCGTAGAGGATATGACATACCAAAGCACATGATAGTCCCGCGTTGTTAACAAATAGATCCATTCCGATCACTGAACTTTTAAACGTAACGACGACCGGGAGCGCATCACACGAAATAATCACGAATTTTCCATTTCCACCGTTACACATGACAGTTTTGCAAGTTTCTTTAAACCAGATTAGGATATCACTTATCTGTAAGTAAACCACCCAACAATAACAAGTACTCCTGTACAATAGAAATAATCCCAATAATTTAAAACAATGCGTAGACTTACTTTCAACTCGTCAAAGCGAAATATTGGCTTGAGATCAATTTCAGGGTCATGGGGTAAATTTAGGATAGCGGCGGCGTTCAACTCATATATGATTCCGTTGGAGGCTGCCCAAAGTAGAGACAAATGCATGAGTGTACTTAGTGACAGTTAGAAAATAGTATGTATATCTTTATACTTTACATCCACTTCACTTACTTCCAATGTACAAAAGACCATCTTCATCAAATGACAGTGCAGATATTCTGTAGGTGGGATCCTCAAACCAAGGAATATGTCGCAACGTCCATTTCCGCCCAGTCTCATAACTCGGAGCAGTAGGAATCACGTTTACAAGACTAGGTCGACTTTTCCCTCCATCACAGAGAAGGATTAGGTCATTGGAGCTGAAATAAACACACGTATAAACTTGTGATGACGTTCGATAAAGACCCATAACCCTGAATTATCCGACCCATAGTTAAAGATAAATACACAAAAAGCTTACCGCTTAAGCGTGAGTGCAAAATAATTGAGGTGTCCCAGACTGTACTTGGCCATAATCTCGTCCAAGGAATCCTTGAGTTGTGTCGGTATTTGTAGTTTGACCCGGAGGGTAAATAAATCCGGGGCATTTGTGGGCGGGGTAGGGGTTGACTGTTCTGAAGATGATGGCCCATCGCTCGTCTTTTTTCGACTCGTTTCATCCATCCAAAAAGGATTGCAGGTCAGGGTTAGTTCCTTACCGAATGAGTGGTTTGAAGGGAGGCGAAAAGTATGACCTCAATACCCCATCACTTAAACATTTAAAAGTACATCCTCGTAAAATGACACATGCTAATCTCAAGATATTGAGGTGTCCCAGACTGTACTTGGCCATAATCTCGTCCAAGGAATCCTTGAGTTGTGTCGGTATTTGTAGTTTGACCCGGAGGGTAAATAAATCCGGGGCATTTGTGGGCGGGGTAAGGGTTGACTGTTCTGAAGATGATGGCCCATCGCTCGTCTTTTTTCGACTCGTTTCATCCATCCAGAACACAAAAAGGATTGCAGGTCAGGGATAGTTCCTTACCGAATGAGTGCTTTGAAGGGAGGCGAAAAGTATGACCTCAATACCCCATCACTTAAACATTTAAAACTACATCCTCGTAAAATGGCACATGCTAATCTCAAGAAACAAATTAAATAAGAATTAAACTCCGCTTCCTTCTCAAGTGGAATCTCTTCCAGTTTGGACAAATTTGCCGCTTCTTCAGGTGTTATTGCGGAACTATTCANGTGGAATCTCTTCCAGTTTGGACAAATTTGCCGCTTCTTCAGGTGTTATTGCGGAGCTATTCAAAAGCTGCTTGAAGGTGGAGCGGGGATCTTATCAAAGGCAGATACGGGCCGAATTTGCTACTTTCAAATATGAGAGCCTGAACTGAAGCGGAAGCCTCTCCTCAATTATGCACAATGGCCATTGCCTTGCGTTAGATTTTACACAATAATGATTTACTTAAAATATTATTATTATTATGGATATGGTAGTGTGGCTGCCCACCACACCAATGAAATGCTGATGCTAGTCGTGCCTTACTTCTCTAATCGTGGAGTTAAGCTGAACTGAATTTCCGGTGGTACCAGACGCCAATCCTTCGGACCGGGGCGGGGGGCATGAAGTTTATTAATGTACGCAGACAAGGCAAGTTTGTAGTTAACTACAAAGATGCGCTACAATTTCTGGTTTTCGGGATAACTTTGTGCTAAAAATAATATTCATTGGTAGAGTTAGTACATTTAAATACATTTAGACTCCATGCGCCCACGTTTGCTGATGAATACTTGTCAGGTCAGGTAGGTCGTGTTATCTTTTTTGGTTGAATGGAATTGGGCAAAGAAAATATAAATTAGTGTTTCCAGAGTTCAAATACTTTTGGCATGAAAGGACGTGCTTGCAACCATTCTAAGGCCGCAGCACTGACCACGAACCACCAATCTCAATTTCCAGTAATTTGCCAAACACAATAAGCAATGCGCAAAAGTATACCAACAAAAAAACAATTCTACATGTTGCATATGTGACATCAAGGGATCAACTTGGAAAGAAAATGTACTTCGACTTCGATGCGGCCGCGCCGTGGTGTATTTAGAAGAGTAAGACTAAGGTATGTATGTACAGAAAGGATGTCGTAATGTCGTAGCAGTTGTATCTGAGTTACTAATCTTTTGGTCACGAGTCTGAAACTTCTCCTTTTGAAGCATGGCATTATTGGAAGGAGCTCATCAATACAGGAATTGTTTAATTGGAAATTAGCAACTAAAACAATACAGAAACAAGTGCAACATTGGTTTATTCATATTTATCATTTATTAAGCATGGCGTAAATACATTTTTGAGGAAAAATGTCTCGTGCCAAACACAATTCAAGTTGTAGTGTTTTAAGAAATTCACTTTTTTCTCAGGCCAGCATCGGGGCAAAACCGACGGGGTCACACGAAATACAAAAATTATAAACTTACTGGCTTCCCATGAGATTCCTGACAGAAGTTCCATTCCAACTCCATCACTGCGATAACAATTAATAATCATATAATTACAAAAATGATACACTCATCCCTCACATATCTAAGTGTACGAATATTGACTCAGTCACAATCTATTCCCTTAATCATTAACCATTAGTCTAATCATTGTTGTTTCTTCTTGAGGACGATGGACACGACGTCGCAGAACACACCACTCCGGTTGTAAACATCAATACCGCGAACAATGAAATGGTAGCGATTCTCGTCCGAAAACTGGGTTACAGAAATACATTTATCAGTTAAACGTGAAGTTTACAACTATCATTAGCTAAAGTTATTAAAATGGTATTTCCCAAATCAACTATACCTGGGATAAAGTACAAGCCATGGGCAGTGGCAAAGCTTTGACGTCACCTACACGCTTCCAATCCGGTGCAGGTTGACCTTTCGCAGCACTTGGGTTTAAAGGATGTTGACAAGCGAAAATTTGATAAGAGTCAACCTCAGCATGGTTCGGAGCCAAGTTATGATTCCAGGATAGAACAATTCCTCCATTTTGCTCTTGTAGGGTAAGCACAGGTTTCGGTGGTTTGTCCTTCATTCCAAGGCGAGGCTGAACTTGGGAATTCGTGGGGGCGGGCACTGGCGGCTGAAAACAGTTACAATTTGAATGATTCTGCTTAACTCTGCTAAGCCTTACAAAACGTTAGTAATTCAATTTCTCACCAATGGCAATGTCTCCGCAACTTTGGTAATGGCAGGTTGTCCATTTGACACGGGAGATACAAGTCTTACAGTTTGGTTATTTGGTTGGCCACGAACTGTGACCGGGAGGATCGGGCGTTGTTGGATCGCATTGCGAATGGCGGTGTTCGTCACGGCTCGCACTGTGAAGGGTTGACCTGCCCGACCAATAGGCTGTGAACCTGGAGTCGTGGCTTTGAACACGACTGGGCGATTACCTTGTGGGGTGACCAATTGGAAATTTCCAGAAGCGTTTGAAACAATCACGGGTGGGATTCCTCCAGACCGATTAACTACCCGGTACTGAACTCCATTTTGATTGACAATAACTGGAAGACAAGTAAACATTCCACTTGATTAAAAAAGCAACTGCATAAAAAATATTACCAAATTGAAAACACAACTCACTTCCTGCATCCGAACCCACTCCATCCTTATTTTCACCTGCCTTCCCATTGTTGACGGCTGGAACGATGGCGGCTGGGACCCGCTGTTGTTGGTTCTGGACTGTGTATCTGGAGGGTCCGGAGAGGCGCGGAACTTTCGACTGATCATTTACTCTCCCGACTTGATTCCGCAGTTCGGCGACGGTGATCGTGGGCTTTGCAATCCGTTTCAGTCCAACGTTGGACGCATTTCCGTTCACCGGTGAATTCATTGCGGACGCGTTGTTCGGAGTAACAACGGCGGAGGCGGGTCCTCCTCCATTCGAAGCCAATTGTTTCATCAGCGCGTTGTGATTTGAATCAGTCATTCGGGCTTGTGAACTGATCCGCATCCCTACCGCGGACTTGTTGTACAAATCCACATTCACTTGGAGTCCAACGGAGCGGTAGAATTTCAGTGGCAGTTGCGGCTTTTGAGCCGACGGCGGTCTCGTTTCATTTTCAGTGAACAGTTTCAAGGCCTTGGACAATTCTGAGACCTGCGCCAGATTCAAACAGTTATTTGATTGCACTTATTTGGGGTTTTTAAATAGGAGTAGCAAACTTGAATTGTGCTATGCTATGCATTTCCATTGAAATATTGCAAATAACATGCCAAAGTAGTGCACCATTCTCCTTATACATATAGCAATACAGAAAACAACAAAAAGGACATGTGATAAATTTTACCCTGTTTCACACTATACGAGTCTAATAGCTGAGCTTAAAACCCTTCCGCCTCACAATTGCAGGACTTATACTTGCAAAGAAACTATGCTAAAATCCATAAAATTAACAGTGCTGCACATGACCTAAAAATGCATTCGCTTTGTGCTGTTGCTATGATGCAACGGGTGATCTTCAAACCCACAAGGCCACTGATACCCTCCGCCCGTCATGCAAAGTCAACCTAAAATCCATGCATTCACTCCTGCTCCACTCGAACTCAAATATCCTCTCTACAAAAGCAACACAGCAACCTAGCCAGCACACAGTCCCTTAGTCATGTGGTCCCTTCAAGTGCTGCTAAATAGCATTCAAACTGATCTGTATGGACTTCCAGTAATCCCACATCTAATTCCCATGCTAAACCCTATCAGTCTCACCTCGCCCCAACCCATAGAGATTAAGCGATGAAAACCTTACCCAAACGCAATGCACACAAAACCGAAGCTAAAAAATCCTCAACATGTTTCTCACCTGCTTCTGCAAAATCCCCGACTTCTGAAACAACCTATCCTTCATCCCATGTAAAAACAAGCACTTGGCCCTCAACGACCCGATGACCGTGTGGGAATTGACGCACTCAATCACTTTCTTCAAAACTATTTCCTCCAATTCCTTCCGACTGATCTCCCGAATCATATTCTTGAGGACGGAGCGACTCTCCGCCGTCTCTCCCTCCACAACAACAGCGGACTCCATCTTTTCCTCAATTAACTTGGTTTCAATCTTCTCCGTCTCCATGGCAACGGAACTGGCTTCAATTGTTTCCTCATTGCTAGCCGGAGGCGGTACTGGGTCATCCTCCTCGTCCAAATCAATGACGTCAATACAAGGTGGTTTCGTAGGGGGCGCTACTAGCGTCGCCAACGGCTCAGTAGATAACATGGCGAGAATTGTGTTGGCTGTGTTTCCGTGCCGATGTCTGATCCGACTCTGTGTGTCTGAGTGGGTCTGTCCTTCGTTGTTTGGAGTTGTGTGCAGTGTGCAGCGATGGATGAGGACACGAAGGAGCAGGGAGTCCGCACTTGCGCACCACGCAGCCTTTCCTTCCTCCCCTCCGGAATGGAATCCACTTTGTGGATTGGATGAGAGGGCGCCTCCGTCGCCCACCAACCGACAAAATCCTCCCTTCCCTCCTGCCACATCCACAAATGTATATAGCCTAGTATAGTCAGCCTAGTACAAGGGATGATGTGATGCTTGTGATGACGTGGTGATGGAAATAAATTTTGAGACCCAAACTCATCATGTACTTTGTAACAAGGAATTTTTTTAATTTAATTTGATTGCTAAACTCCTATAGTTGGTTGGTTGGGTACGACCACACGGGCAATAATAAAACGATAGAAAAAAGTACAGGAAAAGTTATTATTGGATTAGCCTAGCCATGCATTCAATTCTGCAGCCTCCTCGATGCAAAAGTGTAGTACGTAATTAGTCTTCCGTAGACGAAGTCCTACAAGCAGCAAGGGCGGAGGTACTAATTCCCTTTAGTAGCCGGACGCCTCTTTGTACTCGGAGCCTTCAAGGGTAAAAAAGTCCTCCAGTTTCCACTGCAAGGTTTCGAATGTGGGCCGCTTCATTGCATCCGCATGCCAACACTCCAACATTATATCGTACAATCGCTCCGGGCATCCTGGAGGACACGGCATCCGGTAGCCATGCTCCACTTGATGGAGGACCTCTGCATTCGTCATCCCTGGGTACGGGATCCGGCCGTAAGTGACCAGTTCAGTGAGGAGGATCCCAAAGGACCATACATCGGTACTTTATTGAGAATTTGGAGTAGTTGGCGGCTTCAGGGGCGGTCCATTTGATGGGGAAACGGGTGCCTGTTTTGAAACAGAATACAATTGTCATTTTTAAGTTTTAACTGATTTTATGTTTGCTATTTCATTCAAGACAGCCAAGATTTTAGGAGTAACATATTAGAATTAAGTGAAACATTTCGCGCTTGGCGCTGCATCTGATCGATTGACCTCTGCAGGGCCCAATGCTATACCCAGAGAGTAGTGCATTGGATAAACCGGATCGAAGACGTGAGTATGCATGGCCGAGCCAACACCCATTCTCATTCCCCTCCGCTCCTGGCATGCATGGGATTGTGCAGCTTTGAAGTTTTATTCCACTCCGCACGGGCTTGTAGCTCAAATTTACCCATCTCCTCACCACACACTTGCACTTTGGATTTCCGCAGGCGTTGCAGAGCGGGGCGGAGCTACTCGTCCTACTATGGGGTCAAAGCACTTCCCCAGCTCGACTCGTGTATTTTTACCTAGTACTGACTGGGTAATATGGTAGTAAACAGTCGGATTATTATTGGAACTCCAAGAACGGGAATGATTCTAGTAATGGAAATTTGTTTAAATAAACGTGATTGATTGAAATGATAGATTCACGACTGCTGGAAATTAAAAAAGCTACCACAAATATGGACATCAAACGGACATCCAAATACAAAAACATCAAGTATTGTGCTGCAGTATTTGATAGATTGCGCGTTGGTAATTCTAGAATCCTGCAGCCATGCCCAGCACTAGTCTAAAATCCAAAAGCCTAGGAAGCAATTGGCCAGGCTGAGATGTGATGTAAAATATTTGTGGGAGAAGTGCCACCTATCGAACGGAGCTCGCCTCGACGACGTCGAGAAATGTTGAAAAATCCAATTTGAGCGCAAAGGGTTGGTGGTGGCTGGGAACAATTTTACTCCGCATCAGCAACGCTACACAACGCAATGCTGCCAACCACAACTACACTCCCTCTGCGCCATGCGCTATCTGCAATCCCCATTGTAACAAATACAATAGGCAGGTAAACGGGTGCGCGATAAAAATAGAACTTCCTCGTCCACCTGCTCAACACAATTGCGCTATTTGCCATATAAAATGAATTACCCAGCTTTATCGAGGCATCTGGTCGTATTTGAAAATTCAAAATCAGCTGTGGGCGTGTAAACTAATACCATGTGGGAATTAAATCATTTAATGCATAAAATGACTTGGTTTGGAAGATCAACTCAACGCGGCACATGGCGAGATAATGTATCTGGCACATTCGAACGTCAAGCGCCTGGGGCAAAAATATGAAGAAAACAATTTATGATTCAATGGGATGCCTTAAAAACAACTAAAGAGCAAATTCTGTCCCAACTCCCGAGCACATATACAAGACAAGATGGAGGAAACGAATTCGGTTC
>JAAXYW010001341.1:0-22476 GCA_036851895.1 Orthonychiurus folsomi | reverse complement strand
CGATTTATGGGCTTCTGCCCGTCAGTTCAAAGTGCTCAACTTATCCTGTGCAGGATATTTATTGCAATCCAACGAACTGTGAAAATCTTTTTCCATCTGTAAAATTCTGGGAGAAAGGCGTAGCTTTTGAAAGGGCTGGAGGTAATCCCAGTGTTCAAATCTAATATTTTATCTTTGTGGATATACAAATTGGGTATTCTTTTAGCCCGCTCTCTGTTCCGATTTTTTTTAAACACAAAACTCCCCCTCGCAACTAATTTATAAATTTTACCTAGTTAAGCTGCTTCTTTGCATTTTGCTGATGCCTGGTAAAAAGAATGAAGTAGCTAGCAGGAAGGTAACAACGCTAAAACAAAACTATGGGTAAATTAATTTAAATGTGCAATTAAGTAATTTTGTGATCGGCTTTTTAGTTTTTCGCATCATTATACAATAATCAATAGTAAATGGTAAGTTGTCAAGTTACCTGAATTTATGCAACAAATCTGTGTCAGATAAAATCTATCGCTGCATACATTACACTGAATAACACTTCCAAAGTTTCCACCTCCAAATTAAACCCCTCCGCATAAATCCTATTAAATTGACTTACAAATGTTGAAACTCCTTCAGATCCTTCGTCCCGGAAACTGAGAACCACCTGACACAGGCCCAAATGACGAGTACGAACGTAAAGTTGAGACAGCAGGTGATGGCAATGACGACGAGGACATCATCCGTTTTGTAGCAAATGTCCAAATTTTGTTTGAGGACGACCGTCGCCTTCTTGGAAGGGTGGCCATGATCATTAGCCCCCGCTGCCGTTGTCGTTGGACTCGGGTCCGTCAAAATCCTTGTAGTATAATTCCCATGACGGGGATCAGGATTGTAAGACCAAATCGTGTCTCTTCCTCCACCATCAGGTTCCCCGGAATCACTGGCCATTATTATTGCTTCTACTGTGGATCCTGGGACGGGTTCCAAATCTACGAGGTTGACGTACTCTAAATACTCATCACCACCACCACCGTCTTCAGCCTCAAAGTTTCTTCGCTCTTTTCTTCCAGTCGTCGGATTATTATCCTTCCCTCCACCGTCTTCCAATTTTCTTGACACTTTTGACTCCTCGTCTATAATTTGGAAGGGCCAAATCTCCTCTTTAATGCTCTCTGGCATTTCCGCCCGATGAGGATGCGCCGTCGGATTTGAATTTCCCCCCAAATTACCGCCGCTCGCCTCGACGCCGGTACTGGCACCAGCTGCTTCCTCCTTAATTGAATTTGTATCAAAAATCATTCGGAGGACTCCATCCAAGCCCTTCTCATCCAACTTTTTCCTCGCGTGTCTAATTTTATGAGCGTCCGAGGAAAATGACATTTTGACGCTGCTCTCTTGAACGAGTCTCTCAAAATTAGCGTCACCCGAATTTCCACCTCTACGACGTTTTGAGGCGTCCGTGTCTCGCAAACTTCGCTTTTCACGAACTCGGGGTCTGAGCCCGAAAAGTCGTCCGATCCCAGACTCCAGGTAATTAAGGAGGGGGGTGTGGGTGTGGGCCTTCATATTTTGAGTGTAGGGCTGGGAGTCTGGAAATTGAAGAAAAAAAGATCCACTTTAATAAATTAATCATTAATATTTGAATTCCCACTTTCTCATATTTAATTCAAAATTTTTCGGTTGGCCTCCGTCTAATTTTAATTGTGAAATTAATGTAATATAAAATTTGATATGTAGGTTTCGTGTACCAGGCGATCGTTATGCTTAATGAAATTATCGTGATGATCATGTTCAACTTGACGCTCGGAGGTAATATGCTAACTAATGCGGGGGACGTGCTAATGAGTTTTTCATCAAGTGGAAGGACGGCCTGGAATTCGGAGAGAGAGCGGGACCGCTGGCTGTGAATGTGAATATGTTTTGCACGCCAAAATCAACCCAGCCCAGCGCAGCGAAACAACATTCCTACTTAACGCCTTTCCCTCATATCCAAAGCCAAATTAAAATCCTGTGGGCCGACACGAGGAAACTACGGAAACTCGGTCCCTCGCTTACGAGTATTATTTATTTTCATCTGTATTAAAGCGAATGTTGTACGAATCCGAGCTTCCCGCTTGTCTGACAAGACTCAAATTAAAACGACATGATGCGACGATACACCATGCAGGCACCAGCCACCAGCCCATATATACAAACAAGGAAATGGACTGTAATAAAAATTTGTAAAAGTATTCCTCGTTTCGTAGGTCTGGGTTTCATTTCATTTGCAATCTACGATGCAACACAACGGAGGTGAGAATCCGTAGGAAATGAAAGAAACGCAGGTGCAAAATGAAGGGATAAGGGAAGCAATTTAGGTCGTGCACCGCTACGGCACAAATTTAAATTAAAGTTTGGAATCTGTATTCGAATTTTAATCTTGTGAGGAAGAAATTACGGGGGGCGTTGTTGAGCGGGAGGCGTGTAACTTGGACCAGATGGTCGTCTTCGTCGTAATTCAACTCTTCCACGGGGCGGAATTGTGTGGGCCGGTGTACACAGGGAATGAGGGAAGACATCTTTTTGCCTCAACTCAACCTTTCCCCCCTTCGCATGCCATACTAATGAGTTTGAGGGAAAAGTTTGGGTGCTTTACGGACGTTTTTTCCACACCAAGAAAGTCCGAGTCCACACATCCAAATCCCGCCCCTCCTCGCATCGGATTTAGTTTTTGGAAGGGGTTGGATATGCGGGCCGTCATCTGACAATATCCTAGACATGGGCGAGGCCTTTTGGTGTTGATTTAAAATATGGTATTTCATTGTTTTCGAATAATTTGACAACACAACTGCCGTAACTCTCCAACTCAGGAAACTTCAAATGTATACATTCACTGCCCCTCTGTAACTAGTAAGTTTGAATACATTTCTTAAGCAATAAACAAAACAATGAAACGACTTTTTACTGTTGTTTTAGGAAATGCCTACTTTGATTTTCGTGTGTGTATTTGAATTTGTAGCTTAAATACCTCAACATTTCAGCCAAAATGAGTTTTTTTATTCAAACTTAGTAAAGTATGAAGACACAGAATTACACAATATGTGTAATTCTGCCATATTATTACAATTATTACACTATTATTATTACACAATTAATATATAAAACCATATGTTAAAAAATGCAACACATACCGTGGCTGCATAGCCGTTCCACGACAGAAAGTGGAGACCCAACAAATATAAAATCGAATAAGGTCGGAACACGTAGGAGGATGGTTTGGTCCATACACAGTTGTCCAAATGTAAAGGGATGTGGAGGGGAAGTTGAAGGAAATGGAAAAGACGACATTCCTTGAAGAGGTTAAATAAAGGGAAAGCAAAAAACCATGAACCAAAGCAATCCAAGGGATCCTCATGGGCTCTCCCGTGAAGACTCAACCAGATTGTTATATATTGCTCCTTCCATTCGTGTCCCAATTGTTGACACATCCATCTTCCATGTCATTGAAGGAGGCAGTAAATCGTGAACTTTCTCCGTCGTGACTTTCCTTCCTTCATTTTGAAATTGTGAAACTTCCTCAGGCGAGGACTTAAGGCTTCAACCGCCCGGACAGGGAGGGATAAAGGATCCTGATTTATTTTTCTTTAAAGCCCAATGATTTACACTCCCGTGTCCAATTCGTGGCTCAAATGTAATTGTATGTGTCAAAATCATTTCACGGAAGGTAGTGATGAGGCGGAAAAGCAATGGAGGTGAACACATCCTGTTTTTCTGAAGGAAGGATTGTAAAACGGAGGAAGGAAAAGCCGGAAAAAATTATTAGCATATAAATGAAAATCTGTCATTTACTACATTCCTTACATTTGTATGTAATACTCTCCTGCGTGGGTTCATGCATTCAAATGTAATCTCTTCCTCAGAGTTCAAATAATTAACTTTTAGTGGAATAGGACGCAATGGAAGTCATCCACAATTCCATACCTAAAATGGGTTCGGTTGACTTTTGAAATGCGAACGTGACTCGTGTTTCTTGCAATTCGTATTTTAAACAAGACTCGGTCGACTGCGACTAGGATAAGTTATAAATCATGGAAGGTAAAGGGGCTTTTTTGTTACTGAACTTTGCCTCTGCCATAATGTGACAACTTTCCATTCATCTTTCTTTGTCTCATCACAAACTTAATATTTTATGCCAGTCTCGTTCCATCCATCTATAATATCCGGAGAACCAAACCACGGACAACGCCACTTTCAATTTCCCTAGGCGCCAATTGCAAAATAAAACCTGTCCCGGAGATAAGATAGCCCAATGTTTTATGTATGTACGCACGGAATTAATTTTCAGGACAACACGCCGACGCCGCGCCGTGGCCTGGGACGTAGAAATTACACCATGTTTTGAGGATTTATTTGGTTTATTGTCGTAATCGTGCCGTAAAATGATGCTGTGGTTTCGTAGTTGATAATAAAAGGAATATAACTACATTTGACTCCTGGGGGAAAGTTTTCAAGAGTGTCACGTTTAAGTTTCAAAGAAATGACAAGTCAAACGACTATAATATTGTTGTGTCAACTATAGGATGGGACCGTACGTAGGGGAATTGGGGAAGTCATCACTGCTCGCGCGTCTACTCGTTTACCAAACTAACTTTGAATTGTGAGTGTAGAGACTTGGATTAGTTGGGAGTTTACATTCAAACGGAGGACAAAGATCTATTGGTGATGAGATTGCGGGGAATGGAGAAAGATCAAGACATACGGAGTTGACTTTCATTGGCTAAACAAATTATTGCTCCTGTCATTTTCTTAGTTCGAAGATTACTCCCAAGATGCACACAAAACTTGGATTCCGACCGTTGTTCATGGTGCGGTGGTTAAATTGTGATTACCCGCCCAACATAAACTACACTGGCTACAGATCCTATAAAAGCATTAACCTAAAATTCCAAACGACTTATTATTTTAATTCGACTAGCTCTTTTAAAATTTACGCGGGTGACCCGAAAAATACTGTTAGCATTAAGTGCATCCAACCTAACCTGATAAACGCTTTGACAGATCTGTAGTGAAATGTGATATTTAATCCTCTTTAATTGAATTTGTATTTGGCCCTGAAATCTTTGTTTTAATTTCTAACAAACCACGATGATATATGATATAATATATCTTCTGACATGTTCTAAACTAATGTATGAAAAATGTCAGACGCGGAGACTGTTGCATTTTAACCCCGTCATAAACTAAAGTAAAACTTACGACGTTGTTTGAGTGAAAACATACATAAAGTTGGAATTGAAACCCAAAAAGACTCTACAGTCTTTATATTACACGAGAGTGGTGCAGTGCAGTTCGGCAGTAAAATGCAACTTTCCCAAAAATTTAAGTGAACAAGTTTTTGGCTGCCGCCGTCGGAATAAAATTCAATATACATACTACATAGACATACGTAGTAAGATTTCTCGAAGAAAGTAACCTTTGCCTGCCAAAGTTATAGAACTTTGTTTGCTGTTCGCATTTGTATTTGCCCTGTCAGCCTCGTCTTTGGATGGAGTCACAGTCACAGTCATAGCCAGCCTATTTGAGAGCAAATCAACAATCCCTTCCTGTATGCCAAATACACGGAGTTTTGGATTTTGGTTAAACACACTGAAAACTTGTGTAAAGCGCCCAGTAAAGCTGTCAACTCAAGTACTAGGAAGATTGAAATTGAGTACGGGTATCCCGGACTCAGCCTTAAACTCATGGACATTAATATTTTACTTTCTTTGAAAACTAGTTCCCTTTCTCTGACCACCTGACTTCAACTTAAAGAAAGGCTCGAGGGAACTTGGATTGAATGGACGGGGAAGGCTAGGTGGTGAAATGACAATTGAAATCCGTGTTTTGGGGACACTATTACAAAAGTACATGAGAGAGAATGTAAGTTTTACAGTTTTCAGTCATACATTTTGAAAATAGATCTACTGCTATTATACTTTGAAGTACCAACTGCAGAAATCTTCTCAAGTCTTAGCACATAAAACTTAATTATAAAAAAATATTGATTGACTTTCGACCATAAAACTTAATATTGCAGGGACTGCCCTTCCTATTTCGATTACTTGCACTTGGACAATTCTGAGACATACTGTAGTAGTAGCAGACAATACAATTCTAACGGAAAGAACCTAACTCAATATTTTTTACCTTGCACTTTTATTGCAGAGTAGGACAAGATTTCCCCCAATGGACCGGAAGTTACTGATATTGATCCCACGTTTGGTTCTGCTGGAGTGCAATTGTATGTAACCCGCCGTCGTGTGCAGTTTCGCATTTTGAGAGATTCCCTTAATAAAATCTTTTACCCTTCCCCTCCAGAAGGACCAAATCCTAATCGGACTCCGCCGGCAAGTTCTGATTCAATTTTGGATAGAATGGTAACTGGATTTGCGATGTCACAACTGGAAGGCAAGAGCGAAGCGCGCTGCCATTGCATGTAGCAGTAGCTGTACTATGGCAAAATGTGAGTGGTTATTAATAAATTGAAGAATAGAATTAATAGAATTTCTATAAAACAAAAATGGGTAAGATTCAACTTCGTTCGTCGCCGTCTTTGAACGGTATTAAAGAGAAACCAGGAAAATTACCCTGTCACTTCCATCTAAAGTCTGTCATTTAAAACCGGGTAGAAATTAATAAGACCTGACTATGCTTGTATTGTGTGTTGTTGATCAGTTGAAGTGCTCAAGAAGTTGGAGCTAGGCTACAAATACAAAATGTGTATGTGTGTGGTGAGATAAACAAAGGATTTCAGTAGGAGGGACTGCTGCGGGCCAGCCGGGCTGGGCCATTGAATTGGAATCCACTCCAACACACAGCAAATAATGCGAAAGACGACGAATTTCTCATTGTATGGTTTTTGTTCTTCACGATTTCTTGGCTTAAGACGCACTCCCGCTGAGATGCTGTCTTATTATGAACTTAAAATACATTGAAAGAACAAAAGGGGTTTTGGCGAAGTTGCCTCATGGAGACCGCCTACGCCAAACCGCGACCGGGGAGACGGATTTGCCAATGGATCCTGAGAATCACCCACGGGTTTCCCTACCCGATCAAATTGATTTTCGGGTAGCTTTTAGCAATGACTAATATCAAGTTTAATATGCGCAAGGTGTACTATATAGTGGATCAAGTGGTCAAGAATAACACACAATATGAAAACTTTTGATTAGAATGGTACATAATTTTCATAGAATAAAACGCATGGAATGCATGGATGCGTGCCGTGCTAAGCCTTTTCTCAACTTGGCTTAACACCAACTGCAAAAATTTCTTAATTGGGTTTGATACCAAGTGAATATTTTAGATTGTAAAATCAAAACGGATTAAAACCAAACAGTTTAGGTTACTACCAGGTTAAGAGCTGGAAAGCACATTAAAGAAAACATTTAGAAATATTGCGGATATCCCTCCAACTTTATCTATCTCAAAAATTTGATAAAATCCATTTTTATCTGACATAGGCATTGCCTCTCTAGTGAAAAATACCATACAATATTCCTCACTCGCAAAATAAAACTACGATGTGAACGCCATGTTTGTAATAAAACCCAGAAAGGCGCCATTACTTACAGCTTACCTATAATAAACTCGTAAACACATTTTATTGATATTTTCGCTTAAATCAAATGGAGGTTAAAGTTGGAATTGAATTCTTAAATCCATAGCATAAATCATTCGAACGAGCCTCACTTTGAGCTCCACGTACACACGCACAGCACGCTCCTCCTACGCTTGACCAGTAATCTATCCAACAAATCATTCACAAAGATTTATTCCTCCATGTAATGCGAATGCGGGAATCAAATTGTATTTACGAGCTCGGAACCACTCCAGTTTTGAGTTGCAGTGAGCATTCCAAAACATTCCTTATAATTTTTCCGGGTTATTACCGAGTACATATGCTTCTATGGCACAGGTATTGCAATCGCATTTTCCGTCCGTCTGTCTGTCACCCAAGCAGAGCTCAAGCTCAAGTCCATTTCGGTGTATTCCATTGATTGGAATTGGAATTAAAACCGTGGTGAGAATCAGTTGCTGCAAAACTTTATTTATCTTTCGTTTAGTCATCTCCACATTTTTTAGCTCAAATTCAATACAATCAAAAATCACAAGATCTCCATTTATACAATCACAGACACCTTTTAGCACAACAATTTAAATTAATAAATTATAAAATTCCTAGGTGGCGTTTTTGTACAATAATTTCAAAAACATTGTACAGCGAACTAATTTTATCTACGAATGCCTAGTTCCCCCCCCCCCCTCCCCCCTAGTTTCATTCAATTGGAATTTAACGAATCCGCCGTCAAAAAAGGCGACATCCACCCTTACGATTTCAAATCCGACCAAGAAATTCAATCACATCTTAACATGTGTAGGCGATATTCCAAAATTTGGGTGATATATACAGAATTAACATACATTACAAAGCATCCGACCGAATCCTCAATCCCAGCTCCCACAGCCACGACTTACAACCACAGATTTATACCCAGTAACAAAGTATGAATGCATGTAATCCCGCTGTCATGGTCCGCTGTGGTTTTCCCCTCCATTTCCAGCCAAATAATTACTTTTCGCTGTGTTAGTACGGATTAACTTCGAAGTGGCTCCAAAAAGTGGGGACTCGGGTCGGAAAAGCATTTACGGGATTGGATCTAGAAGTGTGGGAAAGGAAATACACACAAAGTGCGCACAACATGCAAATGAGGTTCGAATGGATGGGCACATTTAAACCAAACAACAAATAAGACCTTCACCATTTTCCAGAGCGGAGCGTAGTGTAGAGATAAAGGCTATCTGCTTACATTAAAGGAAGTAATTACAGTTTGAAGTACTTTCCGCTCGGTGAGGGGTTTCAGATGTACCCCGTTTTGGATGGCAAAAAAGTATAACTATGTACTGGGACTGGAGCAGGTGGCACGACGGCGGGATTCCTGGAGTCCAGAACGGTGACACTTCGGGGTGGGAGGACAAGGAATTCTACAATTCTCTACTAGTCCGTTGGATTCTCTTTGATGTAAACGGAGTTAGCCTAGTTTGATTCGAATCATCCGTATCATTCCTCAAGCGCCAGGCTATACAGCTTGAGATAAACTGAATTTAGTGGATGAAAATGACTAGTTCAAACACTACTAGCCACGCTTTGCTCTCTTTGTGGTGCAGTAGTGTATTTTCACAAAATCCTATAATTTGATAAATTAAATGTTGCAAAAAATCATTTTTTTAAGCTTAAACTCCACGTAGGTATTTTAAAAATTTGGTTAGGCATATACAAAAATTTAGCTCCCCAAAGCACTCAATTCTGTAGTTTATTAATCTCAATCCTTGTGTCAGCAAATCTTTGTTTTTTTTTTAAATTCTAAAAATGGCAAGACTCAAAAATTGACACAAAGTCTAGTGGAAAACCGCAATCAGTGGCTCCTCCGTTTTTCCTGTTCAAATTCTACCAATCCAAGCAAAAATGTTTTGGGAAAGAACGTTGGCGGTAAAACCCCCCGAAATCAGTGCTGGAAATCACGGATGGAAAATGGAAAAAGATTTACTTCCTGGCCTTTACTCGCCCTGCTTTCCCCCAATCTTATCTTGGGGTGTTTAACTCGTCTTGGCCACCGAGTGGAAGCTTAAAGTGTGAGAGCACCACACTACGGCCCACAAAATCAGCAGTGCTCAAGATTCACCGTGACCAACCCTTCCTTATAAAACCACTCAATTTCCTTTAGTTCCTGGCGATTCACCTTTAGATTTACTACTTGCACTTGAAGTCCAAACTGGGACTGAAGAGTTCTGGAATCAAGGCCAATCTCTTACACCTCAACACTTCCCAGATAAATCCCACAACCCTTTCACCTCTACGACTTTTATTTCTCAGTCGTGGATTTATTCTTCACTTCCTTAACTGATGGTGACTCCAGCCCAAATCTCTGTTTTAATTTATAATTTTGGTGTTAAACTTGTGTTACGTCATTTTATCTACATAGTTCGTAGATGCTCAAAATTTATTACAATTAGAATATTAATATAAATACTTTTATAGTTGACTCCATGGTATGTGTTCAGTTCTTGACGTGAATAGTCGTAATTATCGCCTGACATGTATATCGTGGATACAATGTATTGTATATATTTCATATCGACGTTACTTTTATTTCGATGGCTCCTAGTGTAATTTTCAGCTAAAATCAATTGTTCCAACTTTCCACATCCGATGGGTACTTTGGCTAAATATTTTTTTTTAACTATTCCGCCAAGCGATTTGTGCATTCCGCATTTGTGTTCAGCAGCCCAGCAAGTATTTATCTTGCTCTGCTTTGACTTTGACTTGGTGCTTTATTTCAAGTCAAACTCTTGCGTCCCGCTGGGATAATTTCTGATATTACACCGATATGATTTGATTAATGTTGAAATTTCTGCGCTACCATGCTGTGCCATTGAAATATTCACTCTGAAGTCAGTAATTTTCTAACCTAAAAATACGTATTCTTCTATTTTAATTAACTCACCCAGCTGTAATGATTTGATTTTATCGAGTTGTAGAAACGCGCGCCAGCATCGCATAATTTGAACTAAGAGTATTTGCATATAAGTCACAAAAAATATATTTTCTGAGTGGCAAAGAATCCCGCATTCCTGTAGCCAATGGCCCATGTTAATGTACGGAAAATTATGTTAAATTCCTTCCAGAAATCTTAGTGACATTTCCATCCCCGCCTTAAGCTTTCATTTGATATGCAATTCACGAGATGAGGAAGCATGCTGTCTCGTTTATGAGAGCCAATTTCTCATCCGTGACTTGGATCCCTGATTCTCAACCAACAGCCCAAGATTCCGAGGAAGTTGAAGGAATAGAAAAGGATCTTCCGGTGAAATTGTGAAATGAAGGCAGGTTGTTCTGTACTTGGAGGAGGAGGACCACGAATTGGAATCCAGATCCGACAAACTGTTCCATGCAACAAAGGACGAGTCAAATGACCTCGCTTTACATTCAAACAACAATTTCAGTGAGGGATCCTAGAGGAATATGCCTGGAATATTTGCATTGTGTAAAATGTTCTGTCGACTTACCTTTGGGTTGGTATGGTTTGAATCCAATTCCGGATGTGTGTGTGTAAATGTGAACTGAACGTTTGAGCGTGCGTTTAGTATTCAAAGGGCGAAAGTTCAGGTCCGTTTTAGCCATTACGACCAGCAAACCACATTTTAGAATCAAATCTACTAGTTTACAATGCACAAACAGACAGAGTGGTGTAAACAAGGAATGCATTTAAATGTCGGACGTCGTGTTATGTTCACTAACTCCTATTAAGTTGAAATTGACTTCATCTTAACTCCTATAACAATTTAACTGCACATTTCAATGCCGTTTGTAATGTTGAGAAAGTAGAAACATAATTCATCTCTAGCTCAAAGTTCTAATTGTTGGGTTGTATTTATGCGATAATGCCGTTTAAAATTTCAGCAGCTCAGAAACTTGAGCCATAGCCAAACTACAGATTCGTGGGAGAGATAGAGGAAATCTTTTCGCGTGCTGCAATTACGAATGAAAAAGTACACTCAAATGTTCATTACAAAAGAAAATTAATCTGGGGATTTCCTATTATATTACATGAATTTCCCATTCATTTTGTACTGAGAGTTCGCAGAATTTAATGATTTCATTTGAGGCGTATCTCATTGTTTGCGGGTATTAGTATTTAGAATACTCTGCCTAAAATATCATTCAATAATGCCATCCAAATATCCTCATATAATCCTAAGCCGAACTTAAATCCGATTACCCAACACAAAAGGATTGATGTTCAATGCGATGCGGTGCCCGGCTCCTCGAGCCTTCCACTCCACACACTTTCTCTTATCACAACAGCATCAGCCATGAACGCATGCATGCAACTAGCAAGTGCAAAATGCATGCAAAAATTTAATAACACTGGACAAAAGCCCTGCCTGCGATAATGATGATATCCTTTCCCATTTTGAACAATGGAAAATGTCAGTCAGTCAACAATGTATTGGTGGTTTTGCTGTAAAGTTTGTTTTATTGCGGCCGAAAAGCTGTGGCGGCGGCGCCCTGCCCGTCCCCCCTGGCTAGAAGAACGCAGACGGAAGTTTACCACTTAAAAGACCTTACAAGGAAACTTTTATTTTGTAGAGTTCCTCACAAGAAGTCATACGGGTGGAACCCATAAAACTCCATCTCCAAAACTATTTATCAGGGATCGGACTACACATGTCGATGGAACTAATTCAGATTTAGGAAAAATGATAAGGTAAAAGCAGATGGTTTGAAGATACGACACATTGCTTTATAATTTTAGATTTTAAATGCCATTAAATATATTAATTTTATGTATATGCATACAAAAGTGAGGAGAGATTTGTGAGTGTTGTGTTTAAGATCCTGAATGGAGGTGGCGGACTACGACACAAGGAGAAAAATACAATTAATCCAATTCCAACTCCTTCGGACAAACAAACGAGAGGAGTGAGGAGTAAAAGCAAGAGGAATAATAGAAAAGTTTAGTTTTGTAGAGAAAGACTAATGAGGGAAGCTCCTATAAAACCGGACTTTACTTCCAAAGTACAATGGATGATATTATTATCTTGATTCCCTTCCTCGTAAAAAATACATTTGAAGGAATGAAGATGGTTGGTTGAATGCGGGGCACGGTTTGGGCTCCCTGGAAATTTGCCGGGGCACAAATCTTTCATAAATCACAAAACCCGAGGCTGGTTTAACTCAACTAACATAAAATATGGTTTATCTTTACTCATGAGCCAGCGCCATTGAGCAATGGGCTTTTGTAATAGCAGGAAATGATTTATTTAAAGGTTCAGGTCGTTTTGTGTGCGTGGCATGCATGGGTTGGAATAGCAAGCAAAAAGGTTGAAAACATATGCCCGCTTGATTGCCTGTCTTGATTTTGTCTGACTAGTCAAAGTCAGTCAGTACTGGAAAATCTAACGTAGATTTATTTTTACATCAGGGAATCGGAATCAGGCTATGCAGAGCAGAAGCAGAGTTCTCCACCTCTGATGCCCCTAATTCTTCTTTCCTGAACTTATTGTGTTTCACTTTGGAATAACTTTGTTCCCAAGAACCAAGTTCCTTCGCCTTGGCCCTTGGGAATTGTTAAGTTCCAAGGGGGAACTCCTTTCTCTCCTGTCTTCAACAATTGTGGGGATAACTTCAGTTTAGTTCAAAGCTTCTTTCGTGCATAAAGTGTACGGGTTCTAGCTGTAGTCTAACATGGGCTAACTTTCCGAATATGATTTCAGACTGTATTTAGGTTTATATATAGATTTGTTCTAACCGTAGTGCAATAGACTGCGTATATTATAGTAATGAAAGGAATATAAATATATGGTCACAAGACAAAAACAGGTTTCATGCTGGGAATGGGTTCAAATCTGTATATACAAACTTAGGTATTTCTAAAGTTTAAATCAAAATTCGGGCAGGCGGGGAACTTTGTAGTATAATTTACTGGTAAACATTATGAAATACAAAAATTCATGCATTCTTGACATAATGTAATTGCATCTCCCAATAAAGAACATCTTTCGCTTACCAAAAATCCAATAGAGTCCCAAAAGTCACATGATTCCTTTTTACTAAACCTAAATGTTTGAGTTCAGAATGCCAGGACAATTCGAAGGAATTTATGTAAAACTATAGCACCTCGGCCTCACTATCACACTGTACATTCCGACGTCGGATTCGTCCAAAAAGGATATGTCCAACGTTATACATACATACAAAAATAGTATAGAATGCCAGGACTAGGTTGTGCTGTTTTGCATTTGCCTTCCGTAGTCCGAAGGGAAATGCCGTATTTTTCGGTATTAGAAGCGCACTGACTCCAAATAAGGATCACATTGCACATGTATTTTTTTACTTTTCCAAGGACTGCTTGTATTTCCGGAATTTAGCCTACCTCCCTCCTTCGAAGTGATCCTTCTTTGAATCACTCAACTCAAATCCCCAATCGTATCGTAAGAACGGACGGACGGATGTGGGTGGATTGTGGCCACTGCACTGCCAAAGAAGAATCGAATCATTGCAAACAGGTTGTCTGCTTCCCTAATGCTTTTGCTCAAGTATCCATTTACAGTGTCCAAATTCACGGAAACCTACTGCTATTACTCCGTACGTCCGTGTACACGCAAAATGTGGGACAGAAATGTACGCGTGTACGACGAAAAAGGGAAAGTTACCGTGAGAGCAAACGACCGAACCAAATTCCTTTCGTGCATTTGTTTCCTGGTATTATTTACAATTATTTTACAAAGTTCACCATTTACATGGAATTTCCATTCTTGGATTCAACAACCTGGCGGGGAATTGGGGGCTTGGGAGTGATCTTGTGGAATTAAAACAAGGTAAACTCATGCACAGGAAATGAGGTAAAGCAATTGTCTTCATTCGAAAATTGGGTTGATGGGGTCGTACATATGAGCAAGTTTGAAATGAAATGACTTGACTTTTTGAATATGTTCAGTGGTGGTGGTTTTTTTTATAGAACCGCAATTCTGCCAGGACAAATGCAAACAAAGAAATGCAAGCTAAGCTTGCAAGTAGGATTCGAATGCAAGTTAATTATGCTAGTTTTAATTGAGATTCATTCACAGCAAACCCGGAATAATTTATGAGCAGAAGGAGCTAATTTTTTATTACACTGAATTTAAAATCCAATTTTTTTTGCCTATTTTGGTTCATAAATTAAAAATCAATTGTTTTATCTTCGTTTTTATATGAAATTGAATCAGTTTTGAAGATAGATGTATCGTGATGTGATGGTTTGCTTTAGTATCATTAAGAATTAAATCACATCTCCAACATAATATTAGTACTAAGTTTACTGCTTACGATAGCAGGTGGTATAATAATTTTTGAGTGCTTTGACATTTCTAAGATTTGCAATAATGTGCACAAAAAACGAGTTTGAAAAGTGAAATGCAAATCCTTTAGGCTAGAATTCTTTAAATATCAACCAAAAAGGCAGAAGTGCCTAAGAAGACAAGCCGTTTGGATACAGCTACGCGTAGAATACACAACAATTTCCATTGCAATGGAAATGGAATTGATTTTTACCCTTGCGTGATTGTCGTACTTTTCCAAGTGGGTTGTCCACACAAAGCAATGGCAAACAGATAACACAGTACGGCAGCACATGGGCTCCCGTGTCTTCCGTGCAGCCAAACAGAGAAAAAAGCAGATTGAGACCTTATTATGCTGAGTGTTATGCGTCTTATCTTCAAAATGAACAAAACCTGATAGCATTATTAAGAGTTGATAATAATGTTATGATTTATAAGTGCTTCGACTGCGAAAACTTTTCAAAATTATGATATACTCATATTTGTTTACAAAATCAGTAGGCGTACGTACCCTCAAAAAAGTACAAAAGAATTCAAGACAAGACGACGGCTACCATATCCAAATTCAGTTGAAAATTCTTAAGCACATTTTATCCTCGGAAAGATCCCATTTCTGTCACTCCGTTTCTGACGGCGACCGCCGCGCCGTGTCGTCCGCCTCTCAAATCCAATCTTTGTGCTTTTACTGTCACTCACTCATATTTAATTTTTTATTGAATTGGACTGGAAACTCCCTTTCAGTTTATGAAGGGTGATGAGGGGACGGTGGAGGGCCGGAGGCTGAATGACAGAGAAAGAAACTGAAGTGCATCAACTTCTCCTGTAGCCGTCACTCAACGATCTCAGCTTTCCAACCTTTATTCCAGTATTACGTTAACCAAATGTGTCAAAATTGAATTTGCATGTCTTTCTTCCTGACAACCTGATTTGCGGTTTCGAAGTGAATTTATGAGAAAGCCGCCTACCCGCGCCCGCCTGCCTTCTTCCAAAAGTGTACGTGCCGCGTGCCGTGCCGCCCGCCTCGTCTCGCTCCCACTTCAAAAATTTCCTTCAAACGTTTTGACAAAAAAGTTTTCCTTTCCTGGAAGTCTCACTTTAATATTTTATGCTTCGGTCACCAAGAGGAATGTGAATGTCAAATTTTTGTATTTCCCGGCAAATACGTCCCGTGTTCATCCTACGTTACGTACGTACGTACGTACACCCAGGAGAAAATGAAAGTTTGAGAAAATAAGACCTTGATCGACAAGGATTTATTCCCTCTTTGATTTCTATCTCTTCCTTTACTTTTTCAATTTCTTTGCACGATTTAACACATGGGATCAAGAGGGTACGGTCTCCTTGACCACACTTGGTCTTCGGAGGCGGGACGCATTTATCCAAGTCACCTCAAAACCCCACCACCACCACTTTTCCCCGACTCATCTGCCATTTCCACTTTCATTTTTTGTCTTGTGCCCTCACTCTTGGTCCAATTTACACTTTCCTTTCCTGGTAGTATGAGTATGGTAGGGTTTAAGAGGGACCAGCTGGTTATTGCAAAGGAAAGAAATAATTGAAATATAGGCATGGGTACGTTGTGGCATCGAATCCGACCAATCCGCCTATTACAATCAGAAGACATTGTCTCTCTTGTCCAGAAATATTGAGTCAATGTTTTGAATTATGGGTCAAATTAAGTTCATGACAAAGTCCATGCTATGGAGATCTGAACAATATACGGCAGATTGTCTTCAGTTTTTATTTTTTGTGATCGGCACTTGATTTATTTAAGGAAAATATTTTAAAGTCCTGTGCTCATAAGCAGATAGTGGTTTCTATTTTTATCTGCTTCAAATACAGAATCTAGAATAGAAATTCTAGTATATCCAGCAGCAGTGGATATGGCGGAAGTTTTTGAAATGTCCAAGTAAGTGATTAATGCAACAGTAATAATTTAAATTTTGCATACTTGGCTACCGCCCAAATAATATTTTAATATACAACTTATGTTTCATCGGCAAAAAAGTTTGGAAGGGTCTGCAACTTCTTTCAAGTATGAAGGTCACAAAGTATTTGACCTGGTCTAAAATCCTAAACACATGAAATTGAAACGATCCACATGAAATTCAACTTTAAAAATTCCATACCCACAGAAAGACAGTTTTGAAATGGCCCAGCGCCATACTTTCAAAATCATCTCAGGCAAGAAGCCTCAAAAACTTTCTTTCGCCCAAAGCATTCCACATACGAAAACTGGAAACATTCGAGTACTTCTTTAAGACTTCGCCTTGGTACAATCCGAGCGTGCATATTACATAGCATAGCACAGCGGGTGGGAGTACGAAATATTTTGATATGCTTCCCAGGTGCTCGAGGAAAAGGAAATAAAAATGGGCCCTATAAAACTGAAGAACAAGATGAATGTTTCTGCACCCGGTACGGACGGTTCACTCGCCGTAAAATGCAGGAGGGATGTGGTTGAAACTTTGCAAGGTTTTGGATTGCTGCAAATTATAGCTTGGGGTTAAGAAAATGTCACGTGACGTGGGAAAAAACCCTAAAAAACTTTCTTATTTTGGGTGCTTTTCTTTGAGCTGGGAATTAAGGCCTTTGGTAACTCTTGATGCCTAAGCCAAGTCAAGCCAAACCACGCATTTTCCATCATTTTTTTTAAGTTTAAGGTAAAGGCTCGTGTCTCCGCGGCAGACCGTGAAATGGATTTTCCTTTGTTCCCTGGCTAATTGATTTCTTGGTGCGGTGCCGTGGAGCCTTCCCTGATACAAGGATAGGTATATATAATGGGGAGGGAAATGGCAGTTGGTCAAACCAATAAAAAAAACTTTTGCTAGCTATAAATGACGCTGGTGAGTTGACTTGAATGGAAGTTTACCACTTCAAAAAGTGGAGTTTGGAGGAAAGAGAAAGTTGTAATAAACTGAGCGATTAGGTTCCATTCTGGTGGTTCCATTCGCACCATGCCATGCAACCCACCAGACGCGTGACGCGTGTGGCTTTCCCAATAATGGTTGGAGTTTGGGGTTGAGATGTCCTGCGGCGTTTTTGTTTCCCCCGTATGAAAGTAATGGCTACGGGTTCGGCTACCTTGTAATTAGTGAATCTTTTCTTTTATGTGATAAAGGAGTGTGGGCTTTCTCAACTCCGCGTCACTTCTAAGAATGGCTTATTAACTTATTACACCATCTATTTGTTCATGCTAATATACCATAAATCCTACTTATAAATATGACAAATCCAAATTGAAATGCATTCCAGTTGTTTGAGTGAAGTGGAATACCGGGAAATTGTTACAATGAAAGTCGTACATGAGAGCCATCCCATCCATTCGGAAAAAAAGGGAAAGTATGGTTGATTGAATTGTTCAAGTTTGAATCCCCCTGGTATCATTACTGGATGTTAACAAAGTTTAGCTTAGGAATCAATTGAAGTGCTGGCGATTCCACTAAATTGATCCCCTCTAACATTTTCAGCACAAAAGTATGTAGGGAACAAACAATATTGTTGACATTGTGTTACGTCTTGCGCACGTGAATGTGGTGGATTGTGTAATTTTGACATTAAGAAGCAACTCGCAGTAGTAAACTTTCATACTAGTTCAACCAATTTACGTGTAAGTATAATTTACAGTGGCTGTAGTTAGTAAATATCGTGAAAATAGTGAAAAGTTGTACAAAATTGTGTTGACATACACAAATCAAGTGCTACATTTCTTTAAATAAATTAGCCTGGGCTGGACGCCAGATTTGTTTAATTCAAGTTTGCCTAAGAACAAATTTGATACAAGGTATTTCAAGTAAGCCTTGGTTTAATTTTGTAATGGCATTAACTAATAATAATAATTGGTTAATAAAAGGAAATCAAAATCCTACTGATGAAATTTGTCTCCTGTCTTCGTCTGACAATATCCATTGTAGAAAGTCAAACTGACGTACGCAAATCACTTATACTTGCATCACAATCAAATCCAATTCACATGTCCAACCAGACATCCGAATTCAATTTTCGTATCCACGACATTCCCATTGCCCACGGCCCGGGCCCGGCCAGCCAGTGATAACAACAGCGCAGGGCGGTACCATCCACCCCTTTATGCACAATGCACATCAGGAGCACAGACTGTCGAGGAATCCCTTTTGTCTTCATTGAACATTAGGAAGATAAATGGGAGAATGGAAATAATATTGTATTTATACGGACAGGTCTTCTAAACCACAAACCCAAGACAAGGGATTCCGAGTTCTCCGTAAAAGTGATAAAACACACAACATCTTTCCTCATCCGTCCGTCCCCAATGCGCAATGGATTCCGACTTACGAGGATTCTCACTCAATGTAATGTGACAGCCAGAATATGAAGACTTATTTTATTCCCCAAGTCAGCCCTCATAATTGATTCCCTTCTCATCATTGTGGCGGCGGGCCGCGCAGCGTTTGACTTTTTGTCAAGTCATATTTCCCGCGGAATCCATTCCCAGTGAATTGTATCGTATTACTCCGCCATGCCGAGCCATGCCTGCCTTAGAGACAAGGAAGGGGAAGAAAATGATCCAAGATCACATTAGAGAATAATGGCCACTTTCTCCTCTCCACACAATATAAAAACGGAGTTCACTCATCGTTTAACCAATGGCAGGATCCCGGGCGGCGGGAGTCACATACATTTTGAATGCGAGAAGTATGCACGTATGTCTGCATCAGTAAAAGAGCACTGCGACGCGTCAGACCGCGGGATACTTTGATTTGCATAATTCAGGGATTTTTTGCATGAATTCAGAATTCGGAGTCGGAGAAATGCCGTTTGTGTGATTTTTTACTTCATATTTTTCTAATTTTAAAATCTATGTTGAAATTCTGTAGAAAATTATTTTCTCTACATTCACCTGAGTATAATTAGGTTACATAAATTGAGCTATTTCAAATGTCGTGCGTGGCGTGAGCACAAAACTTTGTAGATTCCTCAAATCCTAAGCTAATCTAACATAAAATCCACTACTGATTAGTGTTCGTTCATCTTTAGCAAAAGGGATACCGTGCCATGGTCACATTTTCCACAAGTCCAGCAGAATTCGAATTCACCGAATGAAAGAAATGGACGATACTGAAATCCTCTTTGGACTCCGCTTCAAACTCGTCAAAAGTTTCTTTCTCCTTTGCCTTTACTAATTCGGAATGCCTTGAATGCATTGATTCCCCCTCATCCACACCATTCATTCGGGCATACATTAGCCATGATAATGAAATTAATCCACTCCATTCGGCCAGTCCCCTTTTCCCCGACTTTGGAATTCCACTATTTGCACAGAAATGGGCCAACTCAATGCTCACGGATGGGTAGTGGCGGATATTAATGGAAGTTTCCTTCTTCGGAGCCCTTCACGTGAAATGGGGTTTGCAATTGGGATGGCCTGGAGGGGAAGATGCATGGATGAAGTGAAAGTGCATCCAATCCTAATTCGCATTTGGAGATTCCCAAACACCCGCTCGCCCAATCACCTACCTCCAAAACTACGCGTAAGTACGTGGCGTGGCCTCGACATGCCATGAAGGGAAAGGAAACTGAATTTCAATATTATTACATTACATGCCTCACTGAAAAGTGAATTTCCATGTCTTTCCTTCCCTTTAGTCTTACGTACGTACGTACCAACTATTCTTCCCGCCCAATCTTATTACTAGGGAATGAGGGAATAAGACGACTAATTGCATTGCTTTTCCACACCTCAGGAGGAGATGGGATTCCGGCTGACACTGTGCGCGCCCTTGCCGTCGTAATTGAGTTTTTTTTTGTCAAGAAAGTGATTAGGAATGTCTTCCAAGGGAATTCAGATGAGATTTGTAGATGGAAACAGAAAAAAATGGGGGAATTTTTTCTCTATGCATGAACCGGAGACCGCGGCCGGCGCGGCCTTGTGTTTGTGTGTGTGTTTTTTTATGAAAAACTCAACAGACTCGCGTGGTTTTCTCAAGGAAACTTAATTAAAGAGTACATTGCATTGCTAGATAGTCAAATACACACACATGCATCACATTTTGCGTAGTAGCATACATTATTTGCATAAGCTTCCCTTTTTTTCGTTGACAGTAATGATTATTTAATTAAACGCCCTCCCGCACACACGCTTGAAGGGATCCATCCAATGCAAGGATTAAAATATTGAAGAAGATATCCCTGTGCCTTGTCCAGCGAGGGGGAAACCGCATCTTAATTATTTTTTGACTTGATAAACAGTGCGGTGCGGTGGTGGTGTCAGGGCTGCGTGGTTTATGAGTGACTTCGACTCGGACCGTGGAAACCCAACGGCATTAATTAGGCACGGAACGGGGACATTACAAACCAATGCGTTGCCTCGGTTGGGTTCCTTCGCCTTGCCTTGGCTTGAGTTAGCCAAAATTATATAATGCAGTCATTAAGGGGAAGCACGAAGTGGGGGATTTCCAGGNCACGAAGTGGGGGATTTCCAGGTTTCTGGGGATGAGCGACTGTGGACTTACTTATTTAATTACCCCCCTTTAGTTCGTTAAATTCTGAGGAAATTCTCCAAGTTTGGAGGGTGTGGGTTGGTCCATCATTTCAATTTATGTGATTCGAGGATGACGTGGGCTAAACGGTAGGAATAGGACGAAACTATAATTTAATTTTGCAATGATACGTAATTTTTTAAAAACAAATTGAAAGATTTTCCGTTTTAAATTTACAGAAGGTACAAATTATGCACAATATTCGTGGAAGAGTTTACATCTGGTGAACTATGTCAAATTCAAATCCAAGCTAAGAGTGTTTGCTTTGAAATCCTTCTCGTTTTACTACCCTGTTCGTATTTTACCTGAGCATTATCTTAACATGAGATTTACATGAGCAAACCATGCATCACCAACCAGAATCTTAACTTATTTTACTGTAGTTTCTTTTTCTCCTGGGTGGATTCCCAAGAGAAATCACTTCCTTTTAACAATATGTGTGGAAGTGGGGAGCAGCCAGCATCCTCTCCTACTTTATTTAAATTGTGTGTCAACTGAATAAGTCAGTGATGAAATCAGACGTCGTCTTCGATATTTTCACTTTAACGTCTATTCTTGCAAATTCAGCAGCTACCAATTCAACTATTTAGCAGCTACCAGTTCAACTATCGCCTGAACCCAAATACTTAAACCGTATAAAAATGCACAACGCTATTTGCGCAAATTCAAGAATTTTTTGTAAACTCCAATGCACGGTATTGCACTTTAAGCTAGTGGTTTGAGTCGTTAAGGAAAACCCCTTTTCGATTGCAAGTAACCGATAAGGACTGACTCGCAAATCCCACATTAAATTGTAATATTTTAAAATCAGTCATTTTGTAAAGCGTACAAGGCAATGTTTTTGTTTGTCTGATTGACTATCAAAAACTATACCTAGTCCTTTTAATACTTTTAACATCGATATTAATAAAATATGAACGGCGCACTATTCAGCATAATTTAAACACAAATTTGTGCAAGTCGTTGGCAAATATATGAAGGCCATAGTTTGCAATGTGTTCCTTATTCAATGTATTACCATCTTACCCAAAATTGAATTGGTGGCCAGATTGAGAAATCCTTTTCCCCTCACCCAAGATCCCCT
>JAAXYW010001340.1:0-22494 GCA_036851895.1 Orthonychiurus folsomi | reverse complement strand
AAGAAGGTTCTTGAAATAATTCAGGTAAGAAATTGATTATCAACTAATTAATGACTATAGGTATAGGTTTTAATTAATTCCAGAAATGGAGCTTGCTTTTACCTCGAAGTTGCCGGTGGACTTTTCACAAGGGGGCACACTTGCGGCTGTGGCCAAGGCACATGATGACGATGGGTGGTAAGCAAGCACAAGCATAATTAAATTCATGAATTAAACATTTCTCTGAAATTTACTTTAAAATTGCAGGATTGCTGTAACTTTTCTTACGGACAATCAAATTTTGGAGAACAAACATGATTTTCCGAACTGTACTGCCCCTTTTCAATTACAACTTCGTTTGAATCACAAAATTGCTATACTCAATAATTGTGTGGATCAATGTTGGGGTGAAGAAGAGCGTTATGAGTTGGGCGTTGATCCGGACGAGAAGATCAAGATTAAGATCAAATGTACTGAGGAATGCTTTGAAGTAAGTCGAGCAGTTCAGACAGAAATGTAACTCATCAGTGGCTAACTGTTGCAATGTTGCTTGCTGAACTTTCAGGTCCAGATCAATGGAGGTCACTTGGCTCATTTCAAGCATCGAGAGGACGCTTCAAGCATTACTCACGTCAATGTCTATGGAGACTGTGTCATTGAAAAATTCAAAGTCAAGTAAATCTATTCCCAATTTTTTTCTGCTAAGGAATTTTTAATTATTTGTTATCCTTTTCTCAGCTTCAAAGTTGGATTAGTTTTGAATGAATAAATTCTAACTGTCATTTTGACTTTAAAGAAAATGAAACTGTGAAATTGAGTAATTGAGTTACGCCTTCCCTATTTCGGTAATTGGTAGACTGAACTTCCAAAGTTCTGATTATTTTCTACTTCGATTTTTACCAGGGAATTGATTTCCTCAAAGCCTTCCGTGTGTCAAGTGGCTCAAAATAGTGGGTAGTTTCTTGATATAGGCGGATTTCTTGTGGCAGCTCAACTGCAGAATACCGTGTTAGATGGAGTATTTGCCTTCAAATTGAAATCAGATATTGTCTTTGTGGTCAGTAGTTTTGACGCACTGCAAGTTATGTGTACGCAGAAAGACCTAATCATTAATGCACGAAACACGTTACAGAACTAAACGAAACCTTTTGATTATTGTTGCGGACATAGATTTCCCAGGTAAATGTCAAAGATCGTTACAGTCGGCTTCAGCTTAGCTCACAACTTAGGTCATCCAACAGCAGAACAGCATTAAGGTTGTAAACTATTTGTCTGTATCAAATAGCAAAGAAATTTCACAATGATTACTGAAAGGACATTACGAATATTAAAATTTGCAATCAAATTTGCCTGCTTTATAAAAATCCTTCCCTATCACTGGGATAACAATTCCAACTCAGTAAAAGTGGCTGGAAAAAGAGGAGTATTTGCCTGGTATATCGCCACAATTTTCATTTTTGCTCACATGCTATTTCTTTTAATTTCACTGAATCTATTAATTGTGCGACATGCACCTTTGGGTCATATTGTCATGCAATATAATGGGAGCTGCCGGGCATTTTAGTCTGTTGATTTTTGAAGTGTCAATTATTAATGGATTTTATGAATGGCCTTACTTTATTAACAAGTACCTGGAGTTTATGAGCTACGTTCAAGGTGAGCAAAGAAGTATTTCATTCAAAATAGTAGTAACATAATTTATACGCAGACAAATATGCAAGGAGAGATATGCCACCGGTTAGCGAAGGATCTGATACCACGATTGCAATCATTGCCTTCATTTGCACAATCCTGCCTTTCAACATTGAAATGTCATTTCTGGTTCGACCTTACAAGGCAATGTACGTCACGTCACTTTTCGTGCAGGAGGGTCAAGAAATTTCATGGAAACTTCTAATTCCTGCTGCAATTTATACGTACTGGATGCTTACCGCAATGAATACTTATGCCCAAGTGTTTATGCCACTTGTTCTGAATAGCGTTTCCAACTTACTCTTTCTCACAAATGAGTCGATGTAAATACCGATTGAACTTTTGAAAAAATGCGATGATCTTCTTATCTAATTTTGGTGTATTAATTAACGTATAGGCCCGGAGTTATTAGCAAACACACTCATCCAGCTATCAGACACCCAGCATCCGCAATTTATATCTCTTTTGTATAAATGCGATTATCTTCTTATCTAATTTTGGTGTATTAATTAACGTATAGGCCCGGAGTTATTAGCAAACACACTCATCCAGCTATCAGACACCCAGCATCCGCAATTTATATCTACAGATGTTTACAGCTCCTCGTCAAATTCGCGAATCAGATCTGGTCACCTGTAATGATTTTCATCATTAATTCCATGCTTGTTGTAATCGTGCTCTGTAGTTGCACCTTGATTCGACTTCGTGGAATCCTGTCTCGTCGTCTTATCATACTCATTGCTGTGGGCTGCACGTTGTCGACATTCTTTCTATTTACGCTTTACATCAAATTCGGGGAATTGTACAACGCTTCGAAAAAATCTGTGGGTTCATGGAAACGACAAACGCTCCACATGAGACCAAGGGACCGCAAATTAATGATGAAGTACATGCGATCGTGCAGGCTCAATCGTTTTGAAATTAGCTCAGGTGGATTCTTTCAAAAGCAGGCTAGTCTGAGGGTTGTCGGCAAAATATTTTATTATACCAGTAAGGTTTTGCTGACCTTGGATTGATCATGAACGTTGGAATGCATGCTAAAATTATCTTAAGGCTTTTCACTGATATTTCGTAATTTGCACAGCTAAAACATGTTTTGAGAGTTTAATAATACCAGCGTGGTGTATTTTGTCTAACTGTAATATGCTTTCCATGTAATAGGTTTTGGTTTGTTCATGTTATTTCAGTATGCATGTTATTTGTGCTCCACCTTTTTCAGGTATTCTGCTCCACCCTTCCAAGGTATGAACTTTGCTGGTCATGAACTGAACACGTTTAGTTAATGATTCATTGTACGAGGTATATATATAAGTTGTGGAAATGATGTTTTTCCCGTTCCACTTCGCTGGACATGGCAAGTGCAAGTGTATCCCAAATTTAGTAGATTTCAGTAGGAGCTATCAATAAAAGACGATATGGTGGTTTGGTATTGAATTATCATATTCAAACTTCAAAATACGCGGGCTTGATTTTACCATACAAGTTAAGGGTTTACAATAATTAGCTGTTCTTAGTCAACTTATTACTGCAATGTGTAAAGTTACAATTATCCAATAATAGAAATGATTTCTCCCAGAACGCTAAATATAATCAAGTTCGCAATCCAGTTTGGTTGCTCTATTAAACTCCTGCCTTATGTTTGGGACAGCAAATCCCGGCATTGGAGACCCGAAAGAACTCGAGGAATTTTAGTTTGGTGTACTTCATTACTTTTGATCTTTGCTCACTTGGTTTTTCTGATATTTTCACTCCAAATTTTGATTGTAAGCAAAGCTCGCGTGGGACTTATTGTTCTACAAACCATGGCATTGATGGGACACTTCACGGCAGTTATATTTGAGTTCTCAATTATTATCGCATTCCAAGAGTGGTCGTACTTCATTAACAAATATGTTGAATTCATGGAACTCGTACAAGGTAATTTAAATAATAGGCCGACATTATATTATTGATTTTCAACTTAAATTGTTCATTCGACATGTCTGTTGTGGTATTTCCATGCAGATAAATATGCGAAACAAGGCTTTCCACCAGTAGACAAGGTCACCGACAACATTATTGCAGTACTAGCGATCGCATGCATGATCCAGCCTCTGAATATGCAAATTTCGTTCTTTCTGAGGCCACATTTGCCAATGTTTATCACATCGTTATTTATGAGGGAAGGTGACCAAATATCATCGTGGATTTTTTACTCAGGATGCGCAATATACACCTACTACATGGCCACCATAATGCATACTTGTGCATTCATTTTTATACCCTTGGTGATAAACACGGTGTCAAATTTAATGTTTTTTACCAATGAAGCAAGGTAAAAGAGCTCAACTAACTGGTTTAGTAACTATGATCAAAACGTTTTGTCATAATATTCTCTTTAGGCCTGACAGAGTCAGTAAGCATACAAAGGATGCAATAAGAGAACCGGCAACCGCCATCTTCATGTACAGATGCTTGCAACTTCTGGTCAAGTTCGCAAATCGAGCATGGTCCGGCACAATGTTGATAACGGTGAACACCGTAATAATAATAATTGTTCTTAGTAATTGTACTTTGATTCGACTGCACGGAACTCTTCCTTTAAGATCAAGCATACTGATATTTATCGGCGGCTTGATGGCCACATTTTTCTTGTTTATGTTGTACATCAAATTTGGGGAATTGTACACAGGTTCTGCGAGGTTCATCAAGCACTGGAAAGAACACACGGTATACATGCGGCGCCATGACAGAAAGCTAATGCAAAAGTACATGGCTTCTTGCAGGTCTAATAGATTTGAAATCAGCACAGTAGGTTATTTCCGGAAACCAGCCAGCCTTTATGTGTTTAGCAAAATTGCATATTATACAAATAAAGCGTTGCTAGCAATTCATTAATAAATCTCCAATTTGGTAAGAGCTGCAACTTTGTTCTCTAGAGACGCGTACCGTTTTACGCGCCCTCACACTTTCATGCTTACAGGCTTGCGTATTATTTATAAGCAGAGCTTCCGTTGAAATGAAATATTTCTTGAAAGTTGGACGTATTTTCCAATTTCAAACTTATCAATCAATATTTCTTGTTACTGCCACATTATCAAATACTAAAGGCCCGCTACATATCACCGAATTACTCTATGCTATTTAAAATACAAATAATGAATCATTCTGACCATTTATTCGGTAGCGTTTTCAAACATTAGTAGCTACATCCTATCATTTTGCACGCAAGAAACACATTTATTAGCATGGAACTTTAGTTCCCTGTTTATTAATAATATTTGCGCAATATCGCCTTCCCCTCCTCGCCCAGAGCTCTTGCTCAACTAATGTAGAAATGGGTTGGATTACATTCGATCGAACACGGAACGGGAGTTTGTTTATATATGCACAAATGATGAATATTAAACTTTGTCAGCCTAAAAACTTTGAGGCTTTCTAAAAAAAAGCGCAATGACTTAATACTGTCTGTGTAGCTGCTGTGGTTGGGCCTTGATTGTTTCTTCTTAAATTGCACATAACAATAAAGGATGTTCCCAGCCATTTCCTTCGACGTAGCTGCTGCTGCTACCCACAGCTATGAGCAAGAATAAAATATTTACCTTCATGCTAGATGACTGGGAATATATTGGGAAACGTGTCTAAATTATTCATATCAACTGCTTGCTGTCCTTTCTTGCATTGATGAAAGTGCATAAATAGCTTAAGCTAACTCTTACGACATAGAGCCTTGAATAAAGATATTGAATTGAATTGGTTTGCATATACAATATATGAACTTCTGACATTTATTTACCGCTACGCTAAGCTTCTGTTGCTTTTGTGCGACGGTACTGGGACCAGTAAGACTTGTCGTCAGTGTCGTTTGTCAAGTCATTTGTCATTTTATATGTAAAGCCTGAGAATTAAATTACGAGAAGGCTAAAAGTTTAAAACTGACTTTCAATATTAACAGGATAACTTTCATTCAATACGTGAATGATTCATGTATGCTACAATTGCCTTGTGCCACGAGTATTCCAATCAGTCGAATAAGCAGTGTTGTAGCTGTATAGATTATTGGCAATTGACATGGAGGCTTTTTCTGTTACAGTTAAATTCAGTTCTCCAGTTTTGCTCTTGTAAAAATTGAACATGATTACCTCCAGAACATTAAAAATAATAATACTTTCTTTAAAGACTGCATGTCTTATTAAAATCGTTCCATACTGGTGGGATAATCGACACCAACGCCTGAGACATTGCGGTCAGACTGGTGTGATCGCTTGGTGCATTGTTAACTTGCTTGTTCTTGCGCATTTGGCCTTTTTACTGTCGAATCTAAGAATGCTTGTTGTAACACAGGCGCCTACCCGACTCAAAGTCTTACAATCTTTTGTAATAACTGTTCAGTTCCTTCCACTTCTATGTGGTGCAACGGTATACTTCAAACGCTCACTATTACCTCAATTTGTTAATACTTATATGGCGTTCACAAACTACATTCAAGGCAAGTTACAAAGCTTTTTAAAACAATAACAACAAACTTTATGTGGTTTTTAACAATCCCGACATGCCTGAGCTGGGCCAATACATGAATATGTAAACCTAAGGCGGTTATAACTATATGGATTCCATTCATATCAACATGTAATTAGTTTTTAGTATGTATATTTCGAATTCCTTCCATTTTGGACTTGAAAAACTTAATTTAACCATATTAGGCCAGTATATGAGGAAGGATGCTCCTGCAATCGACAAAACAATGGACATTGTCATCCTATTAGCTTCAATAGCTTTGACATCTCTCCCATTCGTCATCCAGGCTTCATGTCTTGCAAAACCCAGCTATGCATTCTTTGTGACATCGCTAGTAGTAACAGAAGGGCATAAACCATCTTACATCCTCTTTTTTCTGACTTGGGCCTTTAATTTCTGGGTTTACACAATTACCATGTCAAGCTGTCTGGCTTTAATTCCCATTGTTCTCAACACTGTATCTAACTTGATATTCCTTACAAACGAAAGCAGGTAACTAAAACTTTTGGATATGTCTAAAAACATAGGTTTAACCGAAAAGTTTACCCAATTTCTAGACCCAACATTTCAAGCAAGTATACGATGAATACCTTTCGCCAACCGTCCAACGCAGTGTACATGTACCGATGCCTTCAAATCCTCCTAAGAATGGCCAACCTCACGATCGCTGATACAATGCTCTACTGTATTCACATTGTTTTGTTCATTATTATCCTCTGCAATTGCGTGATAGTCCGCCTCCGTGGTACTCTCAACTATCGCATTATTGTCATAATGTCAATCACTGGCTTGACAAGCACTGGTTTCCTATTTCTAATGTATATTAAATTCGGGGAATTATACACAGCATCTAAAAAGTTTGTAAGTGCTTGGAAACGGAACGGTCAGCGAATGAGGCCTAATGATAGAAAGTTAATGGGTAAGTACATGCAGTCGTGTAGATTAAATAGACTGCAAATTAGTTCCGTGGGATTCTTTCAGAAAGCGGCCGCTTTGCGTGTGTTAGGGAAGTTGGCTTACTACACAAACAAGGCACTGTTAACCTTCAAATAATGAAGCAGCACAGCAACATTGACGTCAATGTCAAATTTTCTGAAAATGAAAGTTGTCAATGTTGAATAATGGATGATGGCATGGTTTGATCGGTACTGCAATTGCTAATTCATGATATTTAAAAATTTAGTCTATAGATATATGGTTCTAAGAAAAGCTGATGAAAATGAGGCGTTTTTATCAGTTCCGCGCGGAGACCCGTTACGAAAGCGTATGGTGATAAAAATAATGACACTTTCTCACACAATATAAATATACAATTAATATATTTCACACCGTAAACTATTATTACTATTGTTGCATCCAATTCATTGTTAACAATATATTTAAATAAATTCACTTTTGAGACTACTTTCTCGTGTTGGTGGTGTCATTATCCTCATGAAATTAGGCTACGTTCGAGCTGACATAAGAGTTACTAAAAAATGATACGCCCAAATAATACACAATACAGATTGTACAGGGAGTTCTTCCAGATTCACAACTTAGTCTTTGAGCCAATTGAACCGGCACTTCTTCGGCCACCACCAGTATGGCTACCGCGACTGCCGTGGCTAACATCAGATTTTACTGATGAACCAGAAGGAGTGGGGCTGCCAACCTTCCCTGCACTTGCCCGTCTACTGAATTTTTCTGATGCGCGATAAAGGGTTTTGAACTCCGAATCAGACTCTGCAAGAACATTCTTATCTTGACGTTCCCCCGATGGTCTTCGTCCCGGTTCGACATGAGGAGCCGCCATCTTTAATCTGAATTTTTGTTTTGGGGTTGAAGGCTGGGAAGCTTCGACTGAAATACATTTCCCACTTTTTTCCAAATGTCGCGCAATATCATGAAAACCAGGTTTCTGTCTCAAGTATTCAAGTACAGGGACTTTCAATTCTCCATGATTTACTATAGCGCGATCCAGCATTTTGAGGGCATACTAAACACGGGTAAACAAAAAATATTACACAACTGTTGCAAGTTTATGAGATAGTTAATTAGCTGCGAACTTACACTAAATTTCTCTTTGTGAAATTTGAGCTTTAAATCCGCTTCGATATGGGATTTCTCGCTTGAGTTTTGATTTTTCAAACCTTTCTGGACGCGAATAGCTACGCGGGTGGCACGAGAGATTTTATCCTTCTGCTTACTTATTTCCAGCAAAAGGGAATTCATGTGGTATTGCTTGTCGCTCATGGACCCCTTCAGTGTTTCAATCATTTCCATTACGGACTCCAGTTCGGATTGTTTCTCCTGATAATCCTTCCTGATTTCTTTTATACGTTTTCCTGCCTTCTGTTTTCGAACATGGAGTTCAAACAGTTTGTGCTCTAATTGTTTTGCTCGTTCCAATTCTTGAGCTTTAAGATTCAAATTAATAAATTTACAGAAGATCGGTACAAATACTTTAAATACAAATTAGTTTGTTATATATTTGAATGCAAACTTACTCCCAACCAATGCCGGAGTAAGATTTTCTTTGAAAGCATTGTTCATTGTCTTCATAACCGCAAGTGTGTTTTGCAATGCAGTCGTCTCCTTCTCTGCCTCAGTTACGCGCTGGTCCCATATATCTCCTTCCCTATAATTACGATTCAACATGTTTTAATTAAAAACACATAATTTCAACTCCAAAGCAAATCATATTATGCAAAACTTGCCTCTTGACGGCTTCCCTCTCTTGTGCATTTTTCAAAATATAATAAGCCTCCGAGAACTCCTGCTTTTCCTTTTGGTCACTCGTCGTCATTGTGGCAGTCAGTATTTCGTAACTAAGATTAATATCACATTATTACTTTTTAAATGTAAATCTAAACGTGAATGTTATATCTACAAATTTAAATTAAGTTTGGTAAATATCACATTAACCACTTCGCTACCAAGTGCACACAAATCGTGTGCACTTGGTAGCGAAGGGGTTAACGTTCATGTAAAGCATAAATACCAATTCCTCCGCTTTGTGACTTCCATCATTATTTGACTCTTCTGACTGGACAACTTAGACTTCTCGTCACGGGCAGCCCGGAATTTCACTTTCAGAAGAGACAAATGTAAGTCCACTTCGGATTTTCGTTGTTTGATAGTCTAGCATTGAATACATGCTAGGCTTAAGATCGTACAAATTTATCGTGCTTTGAAGTTTAATTTAAGTACTCACGGATAGGAGATTCAATCTATCCTTCTCTAATGAATAATTATTTTCTCTTTGTGCATTGACCATTTTCAAGACACGTCCGCGGTGCAATGAGACCATACAGTATTCTACGCGCGCGTCATTATGTTCTTTTAGCGCAGCGGCCAAACTTTTAGTAAACCTAGTTTTGAAAATTCATTGGAATTAATATACGTTTCTTGGCTTGTTAATTTTAAAGGTTTCAGGTTTTAGGCTTTTTACTTACGCATTTGCAGCCCAACGTTGAGTCTCGGCTTCACTCATAAGCGCGGCTCTGGAGCGCAATTGTTCATCAACTTCACTTCTAATCTTCCGATTGCAATCCGTCAGATGCCCAACGTTTCTCTCGAGAAATACAACGTCCTTTTCAATTTCAGAACACTCCTCACGAGAGCGGCGAAGATTTTCCATCAAGAATCCATTGTTGTTTTGTTTTGGGGCACTGGCTTCCTCTAGCCGTCTTTGGAAAAGGGTACAGCGAATTTCCAACTCAAAGTAGGCTTTACTTTGTTTTTCGATCTGTAAAATAATCACAAAACTGAGTACCAAATTCCCTTGGGTTGCATTAATAAAAATTACAATTTTACTTCCAATGCCCCGGCTTGAGCTTCCTGCCTTTTGACCCGTAGCGCATTTTTTAATCCATTCATTTTGCAACCCTGTTCAGCCATTTGCTCCTTTAAATCCATCATTTGTTTGTTTTGCAACCACCTGAAGTGCCTCAATGATTCCAGGTTATGCCGCAATTTCTCCATTCTCAATTCTTCGTCGTTAAGCAAGTCCTCCATAGCTTTTATCTTCTGTATGCTTGAAGTGTGCTTGTTGGCACTGAATTTCTCTTTTAGAGACATAACTTCCATTGCAATTCCTGTGGTTCGGTGGTCAATGGTGCTATATTCTTTGTCGAGAGCCGTTAGCTTCATCGTAACTGATTTAATGGATTCCGTTCTATTTGATGTTGAGATTTGATACATTTTAAGATTGTCTGACATCGATCCTCGGAGGTCGGTTTCCTTCTTTATGTTTTTGTAAATCTCATTTACACGTCGATCCAACCCAGTGATTTGCATTTCCGCATGCTTAGAGTCATCCCTGGACATGTCAAAAAGCAAACGCTCGCGTTCAAGTAGATTATTGTGCCGACGAATCTCCTTGTGTACTTCTCGGTAGTCCTGAAAATTAGAGTAGATGAGACTCATAGCCAACATATGGGCTTGGGCTAAGTATAAAATAAAATCTCAACAAACATCAGCTATTCTTTGCAGCACATCGTCCCGATTCTTCAAAGATTCAATTGTATTCTGCCACATGGTGACCCGCTGAAAATATTAACATATTATAGTAATTTGACTTCAGGAAGGAATTTTTCAAAATTATGAGCTTGAGCCACCTGATTTCGTTCACCGCGAACATGTCGAAGTTGAGAAACAGCACGTTCAAATTGCAATTGCAATGATTGTGTAAGCAGGTTATTTTTCTCAAGTTCTTGTTTCAATGCGGCTTGCTCCTCTGTGGACTTTGTATATTTGAGTTCACATTCCTTGAAAGCACTCAAATTAGTTGGGCTGATAATTAAGCTAATAGTACCTGAAAGTACAAGAAATACCTGAACAGCTTTACTGTCGATTTGTAAAATGTCGAGAACGTACTCCATCCCTTTCTCTTTGTCTTTGATTGCATATTTGATGGTGTCAACGGCCACCTTGTACTTTGCTTCCTTCAGTTGCTGTCTTTCACACCAAAACCTTCGTTTCTCCAGTTGTTCCTGTGAAATAGAAATACATCACATTTAAAAAGCAAACCAGTCAGCCAAATATAACTTGAATTTTTGCTAAATTAAACTTATAGTTCTACACCTAGAGAGCACTCAACGCATTTAGCATTTATTCATTAATAAAGTGCTTACAACACTGGCATTGTTTTTGGCTTGCAGCTCCTGGACTCTGAGTTTAGTTTTTGCAACATCCTTTTTCAAAGCATTTTCTTCTTGTTGCTCACGAATTGATGATGCTTTTTCGGCGGCCAGTGTTGTTTTCTTCGTTTCAAGAATATTCTGCACAAGGAAATACAATTTTTACCAGCAATAAGATTACTAATTCGCTTCTTACTTATAAATTTATAACATTAATTAAATTGCGATTAGGCTGACTAGTAGCTGGGATCCTTCGAAGAGGAATGAATAAGAGCGATGGAAAAAAATTCGAATTGTGTCAAGCTAAAGTTCAAGTAATGAATGCTTGGATATATGAACATTACGCTGCCACAAAGGTAAATGTATAAAAGAAAAAAAAAACATTTTATAATCATCACTTGTGTAAATTTGACTTCAGTCGATATTCTCGCCAAATGATCCTTCAAATTGTCCTTCCTTTTTTTCTCCTCTTCAATTTGACTACGAACTTCTAGATTTACTCGTTGCTGCTCTTCCAGCTAATAAATAAAAGAAAAGTGCAAATTAAATTATAGACTGACTCATTTTTAAAAACAAATCCAACGGCTGACCAATTTCTCGAATATCCGATTCTCCTCACTCGCAACCGGTAGCCGGAACCCGGTTCCATAACCCAATTGTTTCATTAGAATTGCAAGATTTGATTTTGTCATTTTGACAGTTTCAGACAATCTTCACAGGTTCACACTGGGACAAAGCAAAGCAAGCCGACTATTGCAATTCTTAGCAACTAGCAGCAAGATCAAGCAAATATTGACAAATCATTTGACACAGCCAAAGCCGAAGTCTGATTGTTTGATGCTATGCGCCTTTCCCAGGTAACCCGAAGAAATTACAAACGAATGTTTTTTCAATAAATCGGAGCGCAGCGCATTGTCAGGGCTGCACAAGCTTGCACATTTCGAGGCAGATTTGCACAACTGGTATTTAATCTATAATTACATCACACTTGTGATCAGAATTAGAAAAGACGATGAACATTAAAATTCCCAACTTGCTAAACGAAGTTGGCATTCATATGCACGAATTCTGTGAAAGAATTTTGGTTACCAACGAAACACTAATATTTATAAAATTTATAGATGAGGTCCTTGTCTGAAAGCAATAAACATAATGCTGCTACTTCTTTCCGGGTCAGTGCTGTCTAATAAAGACAAAGTTAACCTCCATCAAATGTTAGCATAAAGCTCGGTATCATAGTGTGGAAATGGTTCGTTTGCTACACATTACCATTGTTGTCCTAGTCTTTGTACATTTATGCTGTGGAGATCAAAGGGATTATTTAATGTAAATACGAATATTGTTATAATCTTACACTACACACCAAAACTTAGTTAGTTTAGCTAGTTAATGTCTTTATTTGGTCAAATTCTTCAGTGGTACACTGTTATCAATGAATGGACCCAGATGGGAGTCAGACTCCAATTCTTGCATACTAATCAACTTCTGATTCTAGTGAACCTCCCATACGCAAGAGTGAGATAGCCCATTTCCGTTATTCACTCTTCCCGACATTCAAGCAATGCATCCGAGTCCCGCGGCAACCCGAAGAAACCGAAGAAGAAAGAGCAGAACCTTCGTCTATAAAAGTTGTGTCAATTGCTTCCCGGACTATGACATGGTTTGTTGGTGGTTAATGATAAACAAATTAATTCAAATACGACCTTTAACATTTCATTTTCATTGCAGGTCCTCACTCGTAAATGTGATTATATTGCCGGACGAGAATACGATTACTGCTGATGGAAAGGAGATGCTCAGGAAAGCATACTCCGAGAAGCCCAATTACATCATGATCACCTTCGGTGTCTTCGTATTTATCGTCGTGGGCATCTTCGTGGGGGCCGCAAGTGCTCTCATCATTCCCTTCATAGGTTGCTTCATATTCCAGGTTGGACACGTCATTCATGTCTGCGTGACAAATCGTCTATTCCGAAAGATTGGACGACGGTTTTTAATTCAAAAAGAGTGGATCCGTCGACAACATGAAATCAAATTGATTGACAAATCTCAAATCAATCGACAACCCCCACCACCCCGCTTCCGATTACCAAAATTTTATCGAGACTACAGTGAGGAGGAAGTCCCGGAGGAGCTTCTAGCACCACATGGTACACATTTTGGATCGAGTGAGTCGGATGGAGATTTTAATGTAGAACAAGCGTATCATGCAATCACATCCGAGGAAACAAGGGTAAATAGTGAGGTCAATGAAAAGAAGCACGAAGAAGCCAAAACAATGAGAGAGGCAAGGAGGTCTGCGGCTCGGAAAAATGCAGAGAAAAAACGACAAGATGCACGTTTTTTAAAACTAAAAAGGGAACAGGAAAAGGAGGATCTTAAGATGGCAATAAAAAAAGAAAAATTAGAGAAACGAAAAGCAAAAACGAAGGCGTCTAGATTCCGAATACCTCTTCTGCAGTCGAAGCCAGGTAATACTACATCATCAGGCACCGATATTAACTCGGTTTCTCCAAAGAAAGGAATCCTCAAAGAACCACCAAAACCAACAAGCCCACCAAATCCACCAAAACCAACAAAACCACATAAGAAACATCGCCATCATAAACGTTGAAAACATTTTTTTAAAATTTGTAAATGAATGCTGTATTACTCAAGCACATCTAATTAAGAATTAAACTCGCAGCTCAATTTGCGTCATAGTTTATATCATTTTATTATATTGTTTAAATAAGTTAAGCATTTGTATATGTATGTAAGTATGTAATGTACATTCAGAGCAAGTCCAAAATTTAATTAAATGTGTGTCAACTACGGAAGTGAATAAGAAGGAGATCACGGTGCTCGGGAACATTGATTTGGTGTTATAAAACTCTTTTCAAGATTTGCTATTCAAATCCCGCCTACAATGCGACGGGATTTTTTCCAGTTAGTACAATATTTATTAAAATACATCCATTCACAACTTCATTCTAAAACGTCTTAAAGTCAAAACTCGGTCACACGTACAACGTATGTATAAGTACCTAAGTACTCTTAAATTCATATTCCCAATCTTTACAATTCCCAGAGACAGATTCTAGACTGCATACATACATATTGCTAAGTTACACAAACTTGTGCCTAGTATTGAGTGAAGAAGTCTTGAATATATCTTTACAAGGGGACACGACTAGATTTCATTTAGGTAAGGTCAGACAGAGATGATAAGCAATGGAAAAATCTAGTAATACAAATTCGTTGGGCTGGGTTGTGATTAAATATTAATTAACATAACAATATATCGGTCATAAACCAAATTAAAGTATTTCTTTAAATACACTATACATTAACCTAACTACAACTAATGCCGTGAGCAAATAACGTGAGGTTGCGTAAATCCCGTATAATATGAATTACAAGCCCACGTACGCTCTCATGTTCTTCCAACCTTTGTGAGTGTACTTTTTTGCACTAAATTCGTACACTTTAGTTGAACCCACATTAGAAAACAGGCGCGTGCTTCACAAAAACAGTGGCTAGTCTAATTTTCCCTAATTAAAATACACATTAAGTACACACGCACACCGTACACACAGTCTGTCGTGAAATGTCAGATTGGATTTGAAGGGCCGTCTGGACGACCTTTTTAGCACAGCTATCCCCCATCCATCCGCCGATTGGCATTTCCATTACACCATCGTAATATTTCTCTTTTTACTATTCACGGAGCTCATGGAGCCCTGGATGTCAGGTTCATAGTGTGTCAAATGTGACTGTTGGGTATGACCCATGCCCCCATTCCCATGATGAAGGTTAGGAGGCAAGGGCGATGAGTTACTGACCCCAGAATTCATGGAAAGTCGATTACTTCCAATCATATGTGGATGCTGATGGGGGTGTTGGAAATGGGGCGGGAAACCGCCATTGATATGGCTTTGAGGGGACTGGTAGTGATTGTATTGGGGTAATTGGCCATTGTAGCCCATGGCAGCGGCTCGGGCGGCTGCATCATAGTCGCTCCGATTCCTCACTGATACAGGGACGGGGGCAGGGGATTCCGGGTCATCATAAGAATCTGGGGAACTGGTTCGACGGCTCGGAGAACTCCCAGCCATGTTGTAGTCATTCACACTGGACTGGACGATGCTGAGGTGCATGGGGTGTCCATGACCACCATTTTGTTGGCCAGCCTTTGTGCTGGAATTGGGTGAAATGCTTCCACCGTACAAACTGTGACGTTTCTCATGCTCTCCAAGTAATTCCGAAGCGGACCAATGGATTGGACTCTTCGGGTCAGTGATGGCAGCAATTTTACCTTCACCAGGATTCTTTGTGGATTTCCTATTCGTGCTCTCCATTTTTCGACAGTACAGGAGGAGGACGATGAGGCCGGAGAGGAGGAGAATGAAAACAACTGCACAGATGATGATGAGTAGTAGATCCAATTTGGTCAATTCCTCCGTGGATGGTGGAGTAGTGTTTGTGATGCCGAGGGTATTCACATTATTTGGATTGTAGGTGGAGGCCGGCTCCTTCGGTGGCATGTACAGGGTGACCTTGACAATATTTGACATTTTCCCGGCTTTCGCATAGAAATCCACAGCCCCCATCGTGAGCAGGAAAGAACCGTATGTGGGTAGAGTAACCGTCGCATTATCTTCAACCCCAGCCTCCAAATCCGCTGTAAATTCACTCAACAGACGCCACTCTTCATTGAAGCTGTCGAGGCTGTAGTAGACTTGATACGAGGCGGGAACTCCAGAATCAAAATCCTCACCAGGAGCCGTCCAATGTAAACTAATCCGTCGATCGTACGAATCAATTTGTCGAATCCGAAGGTCCCCAATTCGACCGGGTGGATAAAAGCCTTGGGTTGGGACATCGGAAATTCGAATGGAAAGTAGATTCGTACTCCTTTCTCCGAATGGAACGAGTTTGTATTGTTGTTTTGGATCCGCGGGAGAGAGGAAGGAACCACAGCATGGTTGATGGCGGTTGGATGAAGATGAGGAGGACAAGGGATCTTGATTCACGACGATGAACTTGGCCCGGTAAGGATTTACTATGACCCGCGCCGACACTTCCAGGGATGAGGAGCTGAGTCCAGGGGGAACCACCAAGTAGCGAGAATAAATTCCATCCCCACCCGTGAGATCTGAATCTGTAATAAATAAAGATTATGAATTATTATATGACCTTATTTTGTAAACTTTATTTTAAGATTTCTATTTGTATGGTGTCACAATAAAGAGAGTTGTAGTGGCTGTTTAATTGCAGCTAAGTTATACACTGACATTTGAACAAATCCGAAATTCAAAATAAATTATGTCGTGCAATTTTGCCGGAAAGAACAGAGAGAAACAGAAACTCTATCCAAGCACAACTTGCCTCTACAATTAGGACGATTGACTCTGCCTAATGAAAAGCGTAATGACGGTGAAGGGAACATCTACTTCGAGTGGGATTGCAATGTAAATTACTCCGGGATTAAGGTTAGAGGAGAAAGCACTGCTGACCACTCCGACAAAGGAAGGCAAACCACCGTCGGCCAGTACGCAGAAAGAGAAGGAAAAAAATTGAACCCTGCATCAGTCATCATTAATTCCGACCCACTACTCCCACTTACAGAAGAAGTCGTCAATTTTTCCAAGTTCATGGCTCATTTGTTTAAAGTCAACAATCCACTTTCTCAACAAGACTTTCTTTGTCTCAACAAGAGAGTCCATACAGTGTCAATTGTTGAGAATTGGAATTTAATTAAGGGCTTTTGCCAATGTTTTTTCAAGGTTAACATTAACTTAGTCAATGTTTAATTGATTATATACCCATTTCTTGTAATTATACAATTTAAAATAAGACAATAACAGGTCAGAATCTAAAGGAAATGAATGGAACAGATCTTCAGTTAATTCATTAGTCAATGTCTCTGGAGGCGGTTTCCGCGGGAAGCAATATGTACTCCTTAGTTCAGGACTAAGTTTTCAAGGGAAGAGAATTTCACATTCTGAACTTGTGACTGACACGAATTTTGTCACACTTTAAAAGATAAAGGGCAAATAAAACTCTAGGGTAGACCCAAAAAGTGGATCTAATTGTTATTTAAAATTCAGCTCAGTCTTTCCAAAAACTTGGGAGGGAAATTCAATAAAATATTTCAAATCAGATTCTCGTAAAAATCCCTCAACTTATTTAATTTCATTCAAACTTCTGTCCTCTCCGTGCCCAGCCTAGCCTCTACAGTTCATGCAGCTAATGCAATACAAACTGGAAGTTAAAAACTTTGAGTTTGCCTGTCTGAAAAAAAGGACAAATCCCTTCAAATTTTTCCTTTCTACAGAATGAATGGACAGCCGTGACGCGGATTCGACGCGCCCAGCCTCCTGATTGACAATCCCGTCATTCCTAGCTCCCTTCTGGCAATTTGTCTCAGAAAATTATCTTCTCACTACGAGCATGACTGGAAATTGATTCAAGAAAATGGGGAGGAAGTGTGTGCCAAATGTTATCACTAGATCAGGGAAATTCTGCTAGCTATTGAGGAATACTCAAAAATCTGAATCCTGTGCGATGGATTGAGACAGGGAGGAGGGGAGGCCCGTGTGTGACAAATGATTCACATTTTTGGGTCCATTGGATAATCTTGGATCTTGTGAAGGGAAAAGTATGGGCTCAGGCCTGCCTAGAATTGAACACATGTTGTTTCCACAAATGTCTTGCCCTGTTTTCTTGGATTTTTTCGAACCGAAGCTCCATCCATGAAAGGGGTAGAGTACAACCAACCAGTCAAGCGGACGTGCAGTTATGAGAAACATTTGTTTCTTCAAAACCGAGGAACTGGGGCGGAGGTTGAAGAAAAACATGATTGATAGTACTTGAGCAGCGCACTGACCTCCATTTCCATTGTCCAAGAGACGCACGGTCCATTTCTTCCCGGTCCCAGCCACAATGAGTGCCTCCACATCAGCATCAATCACAGGGGAATTTTTCCGCTTTACCTGCACAAAACCAAAATTTCAATTCATTTGCTTCATGAAGTCCACCGTCGATAAAGTTATCATAATCAACTCTAATACAAGTATCTATCTCCCTTCATTCAAATCAAATTACAGATGCATTTATACATGAAAAATGAAGGTTTTTTTACTCCTGTAATTTTCTGATCCGTGTTCTAATGTAATCCATGAGTGTAATATTTCAATCCGCTGAAGGAGAAGAGGACAGGGTAACTTTCATCCATCATTTTACCTTCCGCATTGCATGGGGTTCCAAAGTTTATAGATTCTTAAAATGTGAGGGAAGTGCGTGCGGCTTGGGGTTAAAAAAACGGAAAATGTCATGAATCTCTGTCCCTGTGGAACATTTTTGTTCAAAGAAAATACTACAGGCATCCGCGGAGCCGTGGACGACGAGGACGTACGCCAAGTCAAAAGTGACTTGCACGGCAAATGATGTTTATCATAAATTCCTCTTTCGGGTTGCAAATAATATTGATTTTTGTGCCTGAGGAATTGATGAATGGTGGCGGGATTGTGTGAGAGAATGCGGAGGAAAAATATTACTTGGACTCCTCGCAAAAAGGAAAATTGTGTAATGCAATTGTAGGCGGCTGAATGAGGGAATGGCGTCCAATAAAGTGTCCGACAATGGAATTCGTCAAGACACGCATACTTGAAATGCTTTCACTTTAGTATTTCTTTTCCTTGGCTGGCATTTTTTTCACTTAGCAGTCAAATTCCCCTCCAAGACATTTTAAGGAAAACCCATTCAGCACCATTAAAGTTTCTTTAGAAAATCAAGAAGCTTTAAAACTTTTGACTAATGATTCAAACTCTTACACAGCCAAAAATTAATGAAGTTTTTTTGAAATGATAAATTGTTCAAAAATATTCTAAAAACATGATCACCGCGATAAAAACATCAATAAGTTCCTTCACACCGCAGGATACCGGACAGGAAATTTCCCTGAAGCCACCATGCAAGGCAGCCCCTTCATTTTCTCTAAGCACGTAACATGTGCTGTCCGAACCGCATCAAAGAAACTACCACAGCTACTGTTCGTGTTTTTAACGTATTTACGGCCATCATGATTCCAAAATTGATTCCTAGTTTATTACAGAAGGGAACCCTACTTAGACTAGACTCCACCTAATTGACTCACCTCAGTGTACAGGATCAAATGCGTGGAGCTCAAATTGGCAACTTTATCCACGTTCACATTGGAGTAGAGTCGAACTGTTAAATCCTCAGATGATGTTTTCGTCACGACTTGAACAAAGTGTGATTGATGGCTGTCTGCTAATCTCTCTATTCTGTATCTCCAAACCCCGGGCTGCAAAAACCAAAACGTAAAGGCAGTCAGTCCCGGACTCGACATCATCAACATCACATTATTATTTCTCATCATCTCCTCATGTCATCCATACCGCACACAGTGCACCAAGCAATGCACTCCGCCACTACTGACTGCTCCTATCTTTCATCTTTCAAATAATTCATCTCCGCTTTTTTGTAGTGCACCTAACTCTTTCTAAATGGAAGTCGGAGCCCAGCTAGTGCTGAAACTGATTACGACTGTCCAACTTGGCGGGATTTAACAATGGTTGGAATGAGATTGGGAATTGCTATTCTTGACGAGAAAGCAATTATAATGTATTGTCATTTATGTGGATTTTTTTTACAATACTACTTTAATGAAGGCATTTCATATTACTTACCTGTAGGTAAGTTTCATACTTAAGTGTGTCTAACTGTAGCAACGTTAAGTTTATTCATCAAATTTTGAGTTTACACTTGCGATACTCGAAAACAGTGCTGAATTCCTAATTCAAAAAAGTGCCCTAATAAATGCCCACACTCAAATCAGATAAGGTTTTTGAGTTGGAGTTGTGTATTTGTTCAGAAGCGGGAAATGTATAATTCCCGAATGACATGAGGAAACTAACANTTTGTTCAGAAGCGGGAAATGTATAATTCCCGAATGACATGAGGAAACTAACAAAAAGCGGGCCTTTAAAATCCCAGGCATGGGATTTAAATGAAACGAACAGAAGCAATAATCACCTCATTTATAATCGCATCTATTTTGATGACATTGATGTCATGTAAGTCGGACAGTTGAGTTGTAAATTTGACTCCATTCGGACTCGTCAACTCCACACTGTTAATTTTTGGATCATTGGGATTTGACGTGTAAATAAAGAATTCCGCTGGGGATTGGGATGCTGTTGACTCAAAGCTGAAATTTGATTCGATGTAGGAACGGGAGTCCCCTTTGTATTCCATCTGATGAATCTGGATGAGGGGGGAGGAAGAAACAAAAATTAATGAGATCAGCACCTTTTCATTTGAATAGCAAACATTTTAACTGGGTGCCAAAGTCCCTGGGTGGAGCCGAACCCTCTTAAAGCTTCAAAACACGCTCGCTCTAATTAAGTCCAAGGAAATGCTGGGAGGAATGACGCAAGACTCGAGTAATTAAGGACACCAAGTTAAAAATTCAAAGGGACTTCTAATAATCCGTCTTCCTTATTTCTTTTCTTAATAATTCAGCTAATGGGCTTCCTCTTCCCAGCATTCCGGTAATGGGTTATTTGAGTCGACTATTCACATTTCCGGAGCCTGTATCCTTACGTACGCACTAATATCAACTTTCCTTAATTAATTTCTCATCCTCCCCAATCCCCTTACCATTGTAGGCCAATTGGCAGCAACATCCTCTGTGTAAAATCTCTGGATCGTCATCAGTGCATTGATGAGGTGCATGTATGTTCCAAGATGAGTCGTTGGCCCTACGCCCGTTTCCCTAAAATAAACAACAAACACATACTTCAAATTCAAATAATTCTAAATCCAATTAACCCTTTCCAAAATTACTTACCTTATCTCAAAGTGTGGGCCATTTGTTCCAGCAGATAGTAGAGCAATCTTCCCATCACCTACAAGTAAAAAAAACGAAACCCGCAAATTGAAAAGTTTGCCAAAAAAAACTCACCTCGGAAAAAACTTGACGACGGGGACGGAATCCGAGGCCATTATTTACCCCGGATAGGAAACATTACGTTAGCGTTACCTTCCTTCCATTGACATTACATCCCATTACAAGCCGTGTATTACACACATGCCAAACCTTATTTACCCATTTGCCCTTCGTAATGTAATGTAAACCCATGGCAGTGGGTACATGGAAAGGGGAGAAGAAAAATATTGGACAAACTTTGCACATTTATTTCCAGATTGCGGAGGCGATTTGTCGTCCATCTCTCGATTCCACTTCCCGTCTTACTTTCCTCTCCGACAAATCGGAATTGAGATTTCTTTTCCTGCTCCTAGCACTTGGAATGCAATCTCTTTATTATTTGGGGGCATGGGGGGACGGGTATTCGGTATTCTATCCTATTTTGGGCTTTCCTTATCGTTCCGCTTAGAATGGGATCTTCGGGTTTTGTTTCCAAGGGAGGAATGAATCTTCGTGAATGCCCGGATTTGAAAAAGTTTAAATTATTTGGAATTTATTACTGTCTGTCATATCCTAGGGTTTTCCATCCGCCTTTTCAAAACTAATGACTTTGTTTTTCAAGTAATAAATCCGATCAGCTTTTAAAAGTAAACAACAAAAATGGACATTTGATCTATAATTTGCGGAAACTCACGACAATGTAAAAACCTCAATCCCCGATCAACATTTCTTTAAAATTACGTGACTCACTTCCCATTTTACTCACAAAAATCTTTATTACTACTACATGTCCGAAACATTCACCTGATCCCCGCTCAAAGGTGAATGGACCCCAGTGCAAATAAATATATTGGATCTCCCATTCCCATCCAATCCAAATTCAAAGATTTGTTATTAGTTTCTCGGATCCCAGCCCTTCCTTACAAGTACAGACCCTGAGCAAATAACAACCGCCTACTTCCTACCGCCTATCCTTTACCGCAATGTATCAAAGCCGGAATGACTTGGCTTGACTTTGACTTACGTGTTTGGCTTCTTCGTTTAACCACAACACAAAACACAGCTACCCCATACTCACCCACCCACATGATCAAACATCCAGTTGCATTTTCCCCCATCTGTAGAGCCGGAAGGTTTACTGTTTATCTTAAATCACACGGTCAGCTCTGGCCTGCCTACTCCAGTCCTCCATAATTTAAAGCTTAAGACTTAGAAAAAACGACCAACTTCGTTCTTACCCAATGATGGATATTCAATTGCTGCCAA
>JAAXYW010001339.1:0-22500 GCA_036851895.1 Orthonychiurus folsomi | reverse complement strand
ATGGAGTCGCCAAGTATCGTTCCAGTCCCATGAGTTTCTACGAACGTGAGGTCATTGGAACATAGATTCGCCGTTGACAAAGCTTTCTTGATAACTGAGCTTTGGGATGAGACAGAAGGAGCTGTAATTCCATTTCCACGTCCAACGCTATTAATATCGTAAGAGTCGATTATTCCATAAATATAATGGCCTTCTTGGATTGCTTTCGACAGGGGCTGAAGAACAAAACTGATTACACCTTCCCCTGGCACTGTTCCATTGGCAGCGGCGTCGAAGGCTCGGCAAGAGGAATCCGGGGATTGTGTGGACATGTTTCCAAAAGCTCCGTCACAATGTGGGTAGAGAATGAGGCTGATGCCACCAACGATGGCGGATTCGCATCTGCAATACAATAATCATGGTAAGAAATGCATTAAAATAAGATCTAAAATTTTAAAATAGGAATTCGAACCACAGTAGCAAACTCAGAACAATAATACAGAAAATAAGAAACTTACCGACCAGATCGTAGCGCTTCTACGGCGTTCGCCATCGCCACTAAACCAGAAGAGCAAGCAGTATCGACGACCACAGCCGGCCCCTTCAAATCGAAATGATAAGCAATTCGAGTAGGTAGCATGGAACTCATTCTTCCGACGACACTCAATCCTTCATCGTCGTGGTCAACCTGGGCATACTGGACATCAGATGCAGACACAAATATTCCAACAGGTTTTCCTCTGATGGTTTCAAGCAGGCCGGAATCAGAGAGTGCTTCTGTAGCCACTTCCAACCATAATCGATGTTCCGGTGCCATATGTTTTGCCTCAGCTGGCGCAATTCCAAAGTATTCATGATCGAAATTATCAATGGAGGACAAGAAACATCCACGAAAGGTTGGGCATTGACGGAATTTAGCGGCAACGTTTGGATCTAGCCGAGAAAGGACATCTGCGGATCGACGCACAGGGAAATCATGGACAAGGGGTTGGCCACTGTTCAATGTGGTCCAAAATTCAGCAATGTTATCAATATTACCGGGCAAGCGGAAGCCAAGTCCGATGATCGCTACTTTGTCTGTTTCTTTGGTGTTGTGTGCTTTTATCAAGCCTGCTGTCTCTGGTTTTTGTACATTTTCCACAATCGGTGAAGAGACTTGGCCAATTTGCATGTCAATGTGTTTCGCGAGCTGTCGTATATTGCAATAGGTAAACAAATCAATAATTCCTCCAAATCCTTTGACGGTTTGCCGCTTGAGGGCGCTCGCAAATTTCATAAGCAACAATGAATTGATCCCTTGATCCCTGAAATTGGAATTGATTTGAATTGCTCGAGAGTCTAAAGTTTCCGTTAGGATTTTACATAACAAATGCTCTGTTTCAGTCCTTCCCTGTAGCGGAGTTTCACAGGAATCACGAGAGTTGTATTTTTCGATAGCTATTTCGCGGAGTTGGCTAAGATCCACCTTACCGTTATTGTTCATGGGAAATCTTTGTAGGACTGTGATTATGTTTGGGATCATGTAGTGCGGAAGACGGGATTCCAGCTCTCTGGAGATCAGATTCTGGATTTCTGTGTCCAGATCCTTGTTTTGCTTTTGGGGCACTTGAACCGCTGCACAGAGAAAAACCTCGGAATTTACTGTTGCTGGAAACACTGCAGCTCGCTCTACTTGCCCTCTACTGCAACTACAAATTGTTTCTTCAACATGTCTTGCGTTGATTCGGAATCCTCGGATTTTGAACATGGAGGTATCACTTCGGCCGACTAATTCAATGGTTCCATCCGGCAACCATCGTCCACTGTCACCAGTGAGAAATCCTTCATCTCCGTCCCGAAGTCTGGTTTTGGGAACACCAGATGATGCCAGCGTTTTTCCAAATATGGTCAACTCTCCGCATACTCCTATCGGGGATTCCATTCCGGTTACTTTGTCAATGATTTTGATTTGGGTGCCTCTCATTGGACGGCCAATCGGGACCAGCCCAGTCCCTGTTTCGTACACGCAGTCTCCTTCGAAGAGGGCAGAATCAATCGTGGCTTCAGTCATCCCGTAACTGTTGAAAAGTCTTTGTCCGTCCTTCAGATGCGATTTTATTTTTTCGAATGTGCTGCAATGAAGAATGTCTGAACCCGCGACGATTATTATAAGAGAGTCAAGCTCATCCTTCGCATCCTCGGCCAGATGGAGAAGAAAAGATGGAGTAAATTCTGCAAATGTCACATTCGTTTTCACGATCATTGATCTGAGTATCTGCACATCAAGACGGTCCGTCGAGGACACGAGGGTCAACGCCCCATCCACGCAAAGGATCCCTTTGGAAAGATCACCAATAAAAACATCAAAGGCAAACGGTGCCCATTGGAGAACATTGACTTCATCCCTCTTGTCCAGGTCGTATTCCTTTTTCCAGGATTCGATAACAGTGCAAAGTGCTTCGTGGGTTATTGTGCACAGCTTGGGCTTCCCGGTCGAACCTGAGGTTGTCATTGCGTAGGCGTTAGGACTTGGGTCCGGCTGACCGACGCGCCATTCTTTAGCCATTCTCGTCTTTAACAATTTTTGTGGAAATTCCATCAGCGTGCTGGATTCCAAGTATTGGATGCTTGCCAATTCAATGGATATCTTCTCTCGAGACAAGTTTGAAATTAGTACGGAAAACTGGACATCCTGGGGATCGAATCTCGTCTGTGTGTCTTCGCTGAGGAGAATGAAATACCCGCCGAGGTTCCAAATGGCCAAAATCGTCGCGATGGCCACTTCATCTTTTTCCATAAGCAGAACGACAGGCATTGTACGGAAATCTGCTATGGAAATCCTTGTACGTAGATTGGCAGCGATGAGTTGAGCTGTTCCTTCTAGTTGTCTGTAGGTGAGTTTGGATTGACCGCCCCGCGTGTAAAGTGCAATTTTATTTGGAGAAAATCGACAGTTATCTGCAAAATATGCCCAAGCACTATTTTTCAGACTTGGTTTCAATCCGCGGTTGAAATGTGTTAATCGTTCATGCTCCTCTGCTGACATGACATCAATAGACTCCAAAGTTCTGGTTAACTTTGACTCACAGGTAGCTAAATTTTTAAATTTGGACATCAATTTGCAGCAATTCTGAAAACCGTAGAGGAAATTTCCAGCTACATCTGCGTCGACGATACCCGTGGCCCAGGTCATTTGAATTCTGGTGAATCCCTCCTTTTGTTGACTTTTCAGTACGTCAATTGAGAACGTGGTTTTCGCATGGAGCGGTAGAACGAATAAAGCTGAAGGCTCGGAATCAAATTCTGAATAATTGAACATGTTGTTGTAGGAAATTGGATTGCTCGCTGAATTCTTGCGCATGCGCATGTGGTCAACCAATTCGTTGAGCGGTAGACGAGCACTATCTTGCATTAAATTCCAACAATCACGGACATCTTGCAGAAACGTAGCAAAATCCACCTTCAAATTAATGAGTTTTCTGAACATAAGTGTGTTTATGAAAGGTCCGAATGAAGATTCGAATTTGACGGTACGCGTCGTCACTGGAATGGCGACCACCAAATCTCGCTGCCCTGTATAGCGGGAGAGTGTAAGTAAGTAGCATCCGAGGTAAAAGTGAAAAGGTCGTATGTTGCAGGTCGAACAGATTTCCTAAAAGTTTGAATTCAAAATAAATTTTAAAATGTAACAAGATCTGTTTTCAGGATTCAGTGCTCAAAGTATTACCTTTAAATCAATTTGCCATTCAATTTCTTTGAATCCAGCCTCGTAGGTCTTATGATTCTTCCATTCGTCCATTGGAAATCCTATCGCAGACGTGTCTGGAAAGTTTTCAAGAATTTCCGCCATTCTTTCAAGATCTGCTGTTTTGTGCTGTGAATCCAGGTAAGAATGCTCTTCCTCTGTATATGATGCATACGGGCCGGACCTCAGGTATTCACCGGGCTTGATTGGTCTTCCAGCAATTAGGTCTATAATGGCGGATTGCAGCGAATGAAGGGACACATCATCGACCAAAATATGGTGAACATGCAAGGCCACAATGCATTCCGAATTCCGGAGTTGAACTAATCGAATTCTGACCAAAGGCTCTTTCTTTCCAATCTCAAAACTTGGTGTTCCCGCTTGTATTAAACGTAATCCGTCCGAAATGTCCCCAGCGTGTAGTGTAGGGAGAACAAGCCTAGAAATATCCCATGAAATCTTAACATCCACGGATCCGTCGATGATCATTTCGCCAAATTCATTTTCGGTAAAGAGAGTCGTCAGATACACAAAACGGTTCAGCAGCTCCGCCACTACGAATTTGCAATCGACACTACTAGTTTGGCTGTGAACGGCCACGGATTCTGTGTAATTTGTTGAGTTTGGAGCCAAATCTTGAAGGAGCGCCAATTGTTTTTGAATTGAGGACAAAGAATTCATTGAGGTAATTTCGATGACCTGATCACGTGAAGTATTATTTGTTCGAAGAGGAGGCAAGACGCTCACCAAATTCATCAGCTCGCGGTAACTAGGGAACTCGTAGAAATGTTTCAACTTAAAATCGATTCCAGCAACCTCCCGAAGACTCGACATGATGAAGACTGCCTTGAAAGATGTCCCGCCAGATTCAAAGAATTTTGATTCCGGTTTTGGCTCTGTATTCAAATGCTGAATCCAAGTTTCCCACAAAACACGATTGGGAGTTTGAGGCTCGCTTTCAAATGATGTCGTCTTTTGAGAAGTTTCCAAAAGAGTTGGATCCAATTTGAAAATACTTGGTTGATTTCGTAAATCTTGAGGCCAACTTGCCACCCAATTTCGGGTTTGAATTAGATCTCTAATTTCGGACTCCGATACTGAACATTTTGATTCTGTTTGAATTTGAACCGGAAGTACTGCTTTCGTTTGATTCAAAAAGATTTCATTACTTGTTTCCAGAACTTTTATTTGGATTACGTCCGGAAAAGGTTCATTCTTTACGTAGGCGGCAACTCTCAAAACCCAAGTCTCCAATCCCGCAGTATGGCTAGACACTGAAAATCCGTTGTTTTCTAAAAACTTCTGTGCTGGTGTATTTCGTTCACTTTTTGCGAATAAAATCGAGATCTCTTCGAGTCCTTGCCCTTCACAAGTCTGAATAAGATGTGTCAAAATACTGTGCTCTACACCACGTCCCATTGCTCGGCAGCTCATAATCCATTGCTCGATTTTCAAAGTATATTCATCTTGCGTATAACTATAACGGACGGCCGATATCAAACCGAAATCCCCGAAGTCATCGTTCAGAACGGCAATAACACAATTCGACTCGTCAGATTCATCATTTTCCAAGAAAGTATTTTCCAAATTCATCTTAAATTGATTTGTTCGTTGAAAGAGTTCATTGACCCTTGCAAATACGTTTGGGTTGGCTTGGCTCATGTCCCTCAACTTTGATTGATGGATAGAAAGTGTCATATTCCAGGATTTTAAGACATCTGTCAATGTGGATGCTAAACCATTAGGACTCGTCGCAATCGTCGCCTTCCTTTTTTCTTCTTGGCGGTAGTAATATGTTCGCTTGTTATTTAGAGTCTTATGAAACGAATCAAAGCACCATAATCCATTAACTAGACCACGAATCGCCCCGAATTCTGAAGGCATCAAAATGCTCAGCAAATTTGGAAAATTTTGGACCATTTCAGAACATTCCAGTAAAGAATCGTCAAAAAATACAACAGAATCTGCAGAAATGTTCAAATCGCGTGTGATGGACTCCAGGTTTTCGGATTTTGAGTTCCAGTTCACAGCAATTTTTATAAAGTGCTCAAGGTTCAAAATAAGGTCATTTGCTTGGGATTTGAAAACATGACGGATGTCGCTTTCGCTGTTTTTGCTCAGGAGAATAAGGAGGTAACCTTCGTGGTACTTTTCCAAGAGAAAATTTTGGAAATACATATGTTGTTGGCTGATTTCGACTTGTCCGTTGGCACATTCTCCTTTCCAAAGCGTGTTGTCGGCGTCTACTGCAATGGCTTTTGTATTGAATGGTTTGAAGTAGGCAAGAATCCCGCGGCTGATGTTAAGCGCCAACCTCTTGTAACCGTTGGGACTCAACGGCATGTTGTAGTTTTCGGCGGCGAATGCGTCGTATTCTTCATTAGGCGTTTTAATGATTCGATGAATCTTTGGTCGACAACCATTTTTAGCGAAGTTCCATATGCCTGAAAATGCAAAATTTAAAAACACTATGCATCTCCTGAGTGAAATATGTTACATTTTTCTAAAGGCCGACAAGTATTTCCTAAATATATCCAATATTTAATGATAAAACAAGCTTACCTGCTGATCCAGCATCAATTTCATGTCCCTTGATCACCCGATGCTCCAGGATAAGGATCGGCACACTAATCGCCCTCTGGTTGAGAATTCTCAGAGCTTCTTCCAAAGACGCTAAAGTAGCATTATTTTCGTTCTCACGGAAGAATACGAAAATTTGAATCTCAAATTCGCTGGGGTCAGAACGATACAATTCCTGTAGTATTTGATCTGGCGGATGGACCACCACCTTCACACTTTCATCCAGACCACGCGAAACAAGAGTAGAATTTACAAGTTGTACAGTTTCCGTAGGGATTTCAAAAGTTGAATACACCGAACACCTAAAATTATTCTTGAATCCAACCCGGATCGGAATTTCAAGGTTTCTGGAAACACACTTCAAATCTTGAATAAACTCCACCATCGAATTCAAAAAGATGTCAACATTTTTTTCTGAGTGGATCGCGGAGCTAAAGAGGCAACCGAATTTGAGCTTGTTTCCTGTCAGCCAGCATATTATTTCGGCACTAAATTCTAGTCCCGCTTCAGTTGGGCGATGAAACCGCCCTTCCGCCATTTCCTCCAGCATGACATCTATCCATGGAATTACACAAATTCCTACATTTTCATTCGAGTCTTTCTGTTTTGTCCCGTCCTTCCGATCTAGGCGTCCCAAATACACAAACATAATTTCCGGGAGTCGAGATTTGTTGGATATGAGTAATCCAGCCCTTCGTAGAATTCCATATCCTGCTCCACGGTTTGGAATATCCTTCAGTCGTTGTGACAGTTTTTTTATTTTTGAAATCGGATCCGACTTGTTTAATTCCAGTGAGACTGGATACCTGGAGGTCAGCCATCCAACGGTTTCTGAAGTATCCAGGGCATGTAATTCTCTTCCGTGACCTTCTAAGCATATTACCCGTGATCTTGGTTGGATGCCCTGTTGTAAAGAAAACAAATAAATCAGTCAATATCCCGTGATTCTAACTAACTGCTGGATTTTACCAATTTCCTTTCCATAGAATGCCCGAGAGCAGCCAATAACAGCGTCTCTTCCTTAATTCCAATGTCCGTACATATGACTTGGACTTGGTCGTACGGAATTGAAGTTGTTACGAAAGTGGCGTCCCGGAATACCCCGAAGTTAGGGCAACTGGCTTCTGGACCATTGTTGACGTTGAATTGAGCTTCAATGTTTTTCCAGTATTCCACTTGTCCTGTGAAGGATTCTCCTGCTTCAGTTTTCATTGCCAGGCAAAACGCGGACAAGGTGGTATTGACTGGTCCAAGGAATCTCCCAGGCTGGGACAGAATCGCGGTCAAATCTTCAATTAAAACTTCCGAAGAAACAATGTCATTGACCAAGTGATGGGCAACAAGGAGCATGTAGTCCTGGGCGTCGTAATGAATCAAAGCTGACTGAAAAATTGGGCCTGAGGTGATGTTGATACTTTGTTCTAAATCTTGACAAATATTCCTAAACTCCAGTTCCTGGTAAAGTTCATTCCCGTCGGTTTTCGCTATTGTAAAATTTTTAACACGGATATCGGTATCCGGAACTTGATTTGACCTCTGCTTCCATTTCCCTTCCGACTCATTGTAGTGAAAAGTTGAGCTCAACGATTCGTGCCGATTTATAATTGCTCGAATCGCAAATTCGAAATCAGGCAATGACGGCTCAGTTCCGGGAGCAAAGCGTCCCAGTACTGGAAGTGCGTACCAATTTGGATTCTCCAGTCGTAAGTTTAGAAAATCTTGGGCGATTGCTGTTGGTATAAATTCATGTGGCCCTACGCTGTAATTCATCTCTTTGTGTGGAATTAAAAAATTTTCCGATTTAATGGCATTCGCCAATTTCCGAATTGAGTTGAACTGGTAGAAGTGTTGGAGACGGACTGGGAAGCCAGCCGATTGGAGTCGGCGCACTGCACAAATGGCTGCCATTGAGTCGCCGCCAATGGCAAAAAAATCAGAATCCACGTCCGGCAGAAATTCCGACTTCAAAATGTCTCGAAAGATATTCTGAATAGTTTTCTCTTCATTTGAAATGGACATCTTTCCAGAGTCATCGGGATATGGTTGGTGGACAGAGTCTTGCATGATTTTCAGCAATCCGCTGCTATCCAGTTTCCCGTTCACGTTCATAGATGGCGTTGCCTCCGTTATCTGGAAAACTGTTGGAATAGCATGTTTCGGCAAGTAATTAGTCAAATATTTAGAGCAAGCTGATCCGTCTGGTCCTCCAGGGCAGATTTTCACAATGGCTCCGAGGAAAATCTTTTCCTTAAAAACGATCGGTGTGACCCAAACCTGATGAACAAGTGGAATGGTTTCGATCATCTTCTGTATTTCTCTCATGTCCACTCGAATCCCATTTATCTTTATGATCCCGCTTGAAATCCTTCCGTAACAGACGAATGTGTCGGTAGAGTGGAGCGCCGCAATGTCATCGGTCACCAAAACCCGGGTGACCGGTAAAAACCCGGGTAATTTGAAATGCGTGAGCGAAAATGTTTCGTCTTTTAGCCCGGTTCCCGCCAATCCTGAGCACAGCTGTGCTCCCATTAGACATAGAGTTCCGCGAGCCCTCTTCGGCAAAATTCTAGTTTGGGTCGAGTTGACAATAAAGGCAGCCATGTTGGAAATTGGACTTCCAATTGGAATCTCTGTCCTATGCTCCAATGGAAGGGAGTGGCTCGATATCTTCGCAACGATGCAACCAACCGTAGCTTCGGTTGGGCCGTACTCATTAAATACAAGAAATTCGATGTCCGACATAATCTCCTTTAGCTGATTCAAGGTGGCCGCTGACAACTGTTCTCCGCCCAACACAAACGTTTTCATGGGAAGAGATAACTTGTGTTCTAAGCAAAAGTCAATCATGACTTGGAGTTGAAGTGGCGATAACTTGACAATCGTTAGAAGTGAGGACCTCGCCATTTGTGCGTAAGACGTTTCGAAGGGTTCGAAAACGACGATTATTCCACCACCCAGCAATGGACACAGAATAGAAGTCATTGTAAAGTCAAACGTCAGCTTTGAGAAGAGTGGCATAATGGATTGACTGCCTATTCCATATTCGCTTGTAGCATAAGCTATGTAGTTCAAGAGAGCTCCGTGTGAAATTATAACCCCTCTCGGAGATCCAGTAGTGCCTGTTAAATTATGGCCGTTATTTGAACGGGATTGTAATAATCTAACTTTAAAAAGCAAATGTTTACCGGAAGTGTACAGAACGTACGCCTCTGAGGACGGGCAAATAGATGAAACGTTTAATTCTTCTGGTGACGACGGTTTCTTCAAATTTTCAATATCTCGCAAGTAGTACGATCCTGCAAGTGCGTACGAATTTCCTGGCCTTCCCTCCTGTTCCTGAGAAATTAATACAACGGGTAAATATCTATATTGCACACGCATATGAGCGAATATAATAATTAGACTCTCTGATTCTTACCTCCGACGCAACCTCACGGAGCTTGAGTATAACATCAAATCGAAATTCCGTTAATTCATTCGAAATTGTGTAAATCTTATCGGAAAATTGAGTGGTACTCTGGCTAAGTTTGATTTGGGAGTTAATCGCAGCCTGGATGAATTTTGGAGACAAGAACAGCTCGTTGGACCAATCAAGTTTTGTTTTAGCCTTGGGATTAGCGGATTTATAAGCCTTCACAGATTTAATTAAATCCTTCCGTTTCCTCTCGTCCAGAACGTCTCCAAGGAAAAGGACGCCGCCAGGGTTAATCATTGCATCGATGTCTTCCAACAATTTATTGAAGTAGTTATGACCAGGGAAACAGTGAATGACGCTGTTGATGATAATCAGATCGAATCCTGGTACGTGACTCAAGGTTTCGCGGACTTCATGTGCCGAAGCGTGGATAAAGTGGATTTTGACGGCATTCGACAAGTGGGTACAAATTCTTCCCTCCAGGCGTTTTACCATAACTCTGGACAAGTCAGTAGCCCAATATTCCCCGACATGGGTTGCAATGGCGGACGTTGTTAAGCCACTCCCACATCCTATCTCAAGCACCTTCATCCCTGGGCTCAAGTAAGGCTCGAGCTTTACAAACACATTTTGAGTGTACTCGGACATTTCGAGTTCTGAGAGCTGTGTACCATCAAATGAACTTGTCCATCCTCCAGAAGATATGTCATCGTTACCAGCTCCTTCAGAAACGTTGTCCCAAAGGTCAGTGTCCATCAAAAGTGCGTCTTTCGTTGATTCAATTCTTTCCTCGGAATCGACGCAGACTATTGATGAAACTCGGGAGCCATGATTCCATTTCAAAAAGTTTGCCGGACGCAAGAATGTATGTGTGTACAGGATCACTTTACATTGAGCATCATTCACGATACCCTCAAGTCTCGAGATGGGTGAGTCCGTATCCAGAGGAACAAAAACAAAATCGAATAATAGACAAGCCAGAATGCTGATCACGCAGTGTTCAGTATTTGAGGTGAGCAGGAGTCCGATGCGGTCACCAGATTCTAGGCTACATTTATCAAGTGAATGGATTTTATGGTCAAGTCTTCGTAGCTAACGGTGTTTTTGCTTCCGTGAGTTGAAATTGCAGTTTTCGACTTGTTTTTAATGCATTGTTTCAAAATTTGGTCAACCAAGGATAATCCGGTTAAATCCATCGATGGTCCGCGAGCTATTGATCCACTTTCCGGTGCAAGGTCTTGTAGAAGAATGTCGGACCCGTCACGAAGTATGCTAATCCGACGTAAGATGGCAGTAAACTCGTTTGCAATCTGGGCAGCCAGATCCTGGGAATAAAAGTCGCTGTAATACTCAAGTGTAAATCTCATTTTCCCCGCATCCTCTCCGTCAACTTCTTCAAGGAAATCGAAATAAAGATCCCATTTCGCAGATTCATTGTGCGGTAGAATTCGTCTGGTCTTCAGTTCTTCTGGTGGTCCAACATGTTCCTGTCCGTGCTCTGTATTGTGGTAGCAAACACTGATAGAGAAAACTGGGGTAACGGAAGGATCCCGGGTTACCCCAAGTTTTGTCAAAATGGAGTCGAAAGATGTGCTGGAATTAGCCAAGCCTTCCTGGACCGCGTAAGAGATGGTTGTCAACAAATTTTGGAAGGATCCGGCAGGGTCCAATTGAATTCGTAGAGGTAACATGTTAACAAAGAATCCAATTGTGTCCTGGTATTTCTTTCCTCCAATCCTGCCAGCCATTGGACTTCCAACGATGAGATCTGTTTGCCCAGAATAAATGTTTATGAGAGAGTAGACCCCTCCCAAGAGTTTCTGGAACATTGTAAAGTGCTGGCGTTTGAATGAACGTAATCCGTCCACGACATCCGGCTCAAGCATAGTTGTGATCCTTCGTCCTTTGGAGGAAAATATTGGAGGGCGTGGTTTATCCCCTGGAATGATACATGGTGAGCTAAACTCAAAATCTCCCAACTTTTGCTGCCAATATAAAAGTTCCTCCTTAGCTTTATTGGACTTGAGGAGGACTTGTTCTTCACAAGCAAACCGGGCGAATGTTGTTGGAGATTGCGCAAGTACATTTGGCTTTGTTTTGCCCCCTGTATAGTCACGATAGGCCCTCCATAGTTCATTGTAGAAAATGAAGTGGCTTCGACCATCAAAAATAATATGGTGGACAATGACGGCCAAAAAGAAAGATTCTGGACTCAATTTGTATAGCGTGGCTCTAATCAAGGCGTCTTTCTCGAGGTCAAATGGTTGACCATAATCAACCGTGAATAGTTCAACTGCTCTTTGCTCAGCGATTTCCAAACTCTCCGAATCCATCAAATCCGAGAGCATCAATTGAATATCCTTATTCCGCTCAATCCTTTGCAATATCTTTGAATCGTGCAAGATGAAATTAGTGTAAAAGCTGTCATGGCGGCCGACGGTTTCTTCGAAACCCGATTTCAAGGCAGCCACATCTAAATTACCCTGTATTAGAACTCCATTGGACACGTTATGCGTGGACTTGTTTCCCGAGAGCCCTTGCATCATCCAAAGCCGGCGCTGAGATGAGGACACCGGATACGTGTCAAAACCAAGAACATCCGAATAATTACTGCAATTGTTGTCCGGAATTGTTTCAGCCAAAGATTGCAAAAGTTGTTTTCCGCTCCCATTCTCCAGTATTTTGTTACTCAGTAATTTGACTAATCCTTCAAAAGTATGCCCAGCTTGCATTTCACCAAAACTCAGGCAACCGGATTCACCCAAGGCTTCAATAAGGGAACTTCTAATTTGAACAGTTATGAGGGAATCTAGACCAAGTTCGAACAGGCTCACGTCTTTGACAGATTCCCAGTCCTGGATGGTCCCATCCGTGGCGCAAGTCAGAATGTCGGACAACGTATTCCGAATTTCTTCAGAATTCAGTTCGCTTGTCCCTTTGCCAAATTCGGAAGGGTCAGTATAGTTTTGTAACTTCATTGCCTTCCGGTCCCCAGACATTGAAAGGAAGATCGGATGACCTTGTCGAGGCCAGAATCGTCGTTCGTCGAAGAAGTACGTCGGTAAGAGCGGGAGATGGCGCCGTCGTCCACTAGTTCTATAGAAATCCTCCCATGAAATTGGTTCTCCATTATAAATGTACTTCAGCAGTTGGTGAATGTTTGATGGCGGCCTGAACTTCTCCGTACTTTTCCCTCTCTTCTTTGTTACAGTGAAACATTGCGGCATTCCATCCATTACAATCAATTCCACGAATTTGTTCAATGGAAAAGTGGATATTTCTGGTATCGGTTTACCCGACTCAAGAAAATCGACAATCACTCGTATCTGACTTTTCAAATCATCAGTTTGATGTGCCAGAATTAACGTCTGGACCCCAAATTTGTTGTGCTCTCTTCCCATATGTAAAGTGTATGCCAGATCATTGAGGTCAATCCCTGATGAGTCTTCCAGGTATTTATCCAACTTTTTCATGAGTCCAAGCAGGGAATGTCTAGTTTTGGCGGATATTAGAATCGGAGTAGAATCGTCATGCGCAAATCCATTTCCAACGCTTGCAATTGCAATGTCAGGTGGTTTGTACTCTTGAAGGACGACATGAACATTAGTTCCAACCAATCCAAATGAACTGACGCCGATGACGCGGATGCCGGAATCAGTTGACGGCCAATCCTCTGTTTCCGTCTTGACTTCAAACGGTGCTTTGTCCCAATTGATATTTTTATTTGGGGAGTCAAAGTTGGCTTGCCCAGGTATTTTTCCGTAGTGTAGACAAAGGCAGGATTTGACAAGGGAAAGGATCCCAGCTGCTCCATCTGCCAGATGTCCGACATTTGCCTTGAGGGAACCAATCCCAGGTTTCGTATCTGTAAATTACAAAATACAAATTTATGCATGCTCTGATAACCCCCAAAAATGTGATTTCTACCTCTGTCATCCGAATATCGACTAAATCCATCAAATGCCATCTGAATTCCCATCATTTCAATTGGGTCGCCCAACTGAGTCCCTGTTCCATGAGCTTCGAAGTATCCAATGTCACGTGGGTGGATTTTCGCCCGATTCCAAGCTTCCACAAGGAGAGCGGATTGAGATGCCGGATTCGGAGCAGTAATCCCATTCGAATGACCATCTTGATTAGCTACCGATCCAGCGATGACTCCATAAATATGATTTCCGTCAGCAATGGCAGCATCCAACCGTTTCAAGATAACCACACCACAACCTTCCCCTTTGGCTATCCCAGCCGATGTTCCATCAAAAGCCCGGCACCGCATCCCCTTCCCAGTAATCCCTAACTGATTCCAAATATCAGTGGAAGCGTTGATAGGCAGTAAGTCCAATGTTATTCCACCAGCGATCGCCAAATCACAATCCTTGCTGGCCAGCCCTTGACATGCCAAATGAACGGCAAGTAGTGAGGAGGAGCAACCTGTTCCCACCATCATGGCTGGACCTTTGAGATTAAAGATGTAGGACACACGGGAAGCGATGAATGGTGGATGATTCCCGTGGGAAATGCTGGAATTGTTTTCAGTGAGAAGAAGCCGGTAGCGGTCCATTGTATTGCCGACGTAAATTCCGGTGTTGCTCCCCTGAAAGACACAACTTTAAAATTTTGCTTTCGGAACAACAAAAAATTTAAATACGAAATTGTAATTGAATTTTTTTTAAATTAAGAATAAAAACTACAGACACTCACCTGAAATTTAGAGGCAAGTCCTGCGTCTTCGATTGCCTCGTAAACCGCACGCAGAAAGAACCGTTGTTGCGGATCTATGAATTGAGCTTCCCCAGGAAATATTCCAAAAAATGATTCGTCAAATTTGTCAATCGAATTGAAAAATGAGCCAGTAAAGAATTTGGAGTCGGGGTCTTGAAAATAAGGCTCGTCGAATGTAGATGTCACATGTTGGAGGTCTTTCGCTCGATTCGATGGAAATGGGCCGACAGAATCGCCTTTGCGCAGAAGGAATTCCCAAAATTCCTGTGCATTTTCAGACTCCGGAAGGCGGCAACTTAAGCCAATTATAGCGACTGGGAAATCCGACGACGCCATTTTGTTTTCTAGAAAGAATTCAAATGCAATAAAAAAGACAAATATACTAAATTGAACTGGATGAATTTGAATTGAAATGAATGTGCAAATTCGTTCGCTGCGCTATTCTAAAAGTATGATGAGAATACCAGTACCACACCACTGGTGGATTTATAGTAGAGTATTTTGATTTTTCAAGACCTAAATTACCAATGTTCAACTTGCTTAGAAGGTTTAGGTTTTAGACTCAGGTTTAGAAGAATCAGGATTTAAAAGGACACATCTCACAGAGCGTTAGTATTTAATCTCTCTAAAGTGGAAAAACAAATGAGTCAGACTCCACGAGAATTGTATATGTCAAGATGAGGTAATTTGGAACTAGACGAAACATTCACCAAATCTGCTAAACTGGAAGAATAATTTGTGAAATTTTCTAAAAACTTTCTGCGAAAACTTAAATTCAAGATTGAGGGTTTATAAAATAGGTTTTAATAATTTTTCAAGCAAAAAGAACCACAACGGGTGTTCTGTTAACACTGCCGCAATTGTTAAACACTTCTGAGTTTTACACTAAAGTCTGTGTTTCCCACCAATCTAATAATTATTAAGAAATCAAGTGCCAGGTTTTCACTTGAATGGCCACGAGAAGCGCCGTGGCTGCCTTATTTTATATGTGGAATAACTGGACTCTCCCAGCGAACGTCGTACAATCAGGTTATTTCTGCGTCGCAACTCATACAAAATGTGCACACTGCATCGCTTGACAATTTCTCAGGAAATCGCAATATTAACATTTATGAAAAAAAAAACTAAAACTTGTGTTTTAATCTGATTATTGACGGCAATATATAAATGCGCAGCACAAGATCGGAATACGCTTTGGCCAAACTAATCTGTACAAATTATTTACCACTTTTCGTCCGTCCGGTATACTACAAGTCCTCAAGAAATCCCGACTTAATTCTCAAAATTTGAAAATGTAAATAACAAGCTTTAATGTTACGATTAGATAAAAAAAATATTGTGTTGTATTCCCGGAAATGTTGCGATGATGATAAAATACAATGCAAGTTCAAGTCTTTTTTTCTAGAAATAGATTACTGGCTGGGCGTCACAATTTTTATATTTTGCAGCGATTTTGTACAAATATTGGATCATCGGATTAACCGTTCTGCCGAATCATTTACGTATGCTTGTTTATTTCTAGCATCTAATCAATTCGGAAATTATTACTTGAAACACATGTTCAACTGTGTAATGAGGTCAAATCCAGGTGGGTCATAAGCCAAGTAAAATAAAAATTGTTATTTCTACAATATTATTTATTAAGTAGTAAGTATTAAAGTCGGTGGTCATATGAGAATGCGAATTGGGATAAAACACTAGTAAAATTATGTTATCGGCAACTGTCAACCTTGGCGCTTATCAGAGGGACTGGACAAAGTCTCATGAATAATAAATTAATAACATGACGCAAATCGATTTCTTGAGAAATTGTGAACTTATAATGTATGCGGAGAAATATGAAAATCCAATAACATTTTTACGTGAAAGCCACATTTTGAAAAGTTTGCGAAATTCTCACTCCAACATTGCGTTAGCTATTTAAAATTTATAATACTGTAGAAAATTTACCTTTTGTCTCCACACAAAAATACAACAATGTCACTGTTATATAGGAACTTGAGTTTTCTTTGTTGACTGGGCTTTGTTTTAAAACTTTAACTTCACAAAATATTTTGTAGGACACAAAACATCAACTGCCGAAGCCGCCGCCCAGTCATGGGCACTTTTATACCCCTGATTTTCTTTCGTCATCATGCAAAACGTCGTGAAGGAAAGAACGTTTTCTGCTTGAAGGGACTTCTGAGCCACTCAGAGTCGGCAAAATGTATTTTTCCTCAGCAATGCAATGTCCGGGGCGGAGATCAAGCAATTCACCTGGACTTGCGTTTTGTTTACGGTTGCAGTCCTTGACATAGCATGCAATTGATGCCATTTCTCGGGAAATAATCCTAACTGGACAAATGCATGGATATTAAGAAGCTGAAATGTGAGTTTTTACAATAAACCCTGTCAACTGTTTTAAAGTTTGAGAAGGCGGAGATACAACTGGAGTTAAAAATTGAATTTGTCTTTTAACTGGGCTACGTTTGCATGTAATTATTATTTTTGCTTGCAAATAATGACGGACTGTACCGGATGATGGATTTGTTATGTAGCCACATCCAAAATGAGTAGAACAAGCAATGGATATTTTGTGATATTTTGCTATACAAATATTTTAAATTCGTTGGTGGGTATGAAATACGCGTTTTGTTTAACAACAACCGCCGAAAAACTATTCTTAGCTTTGCAATTTTGTCCGCTGGCTTAGAAATTAAATATAGCCGCTATTTCAGCCCTCTATTTACAACGCAACGTTGCGCTCGCATGGCATGCAGTAAGTCCAAAATATCCACGATTCTGAGGATATAGGCAAAAGCTAGCCGACCGATCTAGAATTGAAATTAAATGTTAACATTTGCTATTTGGAAAGTCATTTTCCAATAGAATTGCAAACGAATGCGACAATTCCTCTTGCCATCATGACATCATTTTATTAGTCACATTGCTTCTGGGCCAGCTATTTCACAAAAATATCGCAGAAATTGACAAACTCTGCACTAATTTCGCCGTCGTCTGTCCTGCCGTGTATAACATCACGATCACACCCTTGCAATTGGGATCCTGCTTTTCAAGAACACCCAAAGGATGAACAGCGTAGCGTGGGAATGTGAATACATGATATTTATTATAATTGAAAAGTTCACGCTGTAAATGTGTGTAGGCAAGAAAACAGGAGCAGACACTGAGACCGCCGCCGTAACGTTTATGAGTCAAACTTAAATAGAAAAGTTTTCGCATTACGTCATTGTCATTGTGGGATAGATATTACTACGTGAAAAATATCTTATTTCATCACCAATGACAATTTTTTAAAAATTTTACTTAAAATATTTTACAGGGCATAGACGTAGAAACTATGTGCGTAAAAGTTTGCAAATTTAGCAGCTTATCGTAATCATAATAGTAGGACATAAGATTTGACAAATTTTTGGAAAGATGACAACTTCTTGTTTAAGTCCCTTAAATGCGTTGCAATGATCTCATACTTGGATTCAAAGTTCACAGGATTCCTACACTCAGCTTTGTGTATTGTGTAGGCTTTGCCATAAGTGTATTTAAAATCGATTTTCAAAACTTAGCAAGGTAGTAAAAAAGGGCTGCGGGTTTTGCAAGTCGGACTGGGATATTTATTTTTTTAAATTAACTTGAAGAGCAGTCCTTTCGTAGAAATTGCTCAGCATTGGATTATTCTAACTTTTATTTGTCAACTTGAAATGAATCAAGTAAATATGTGTTAAGCTTAAGTATATGTTAATGGCTGCCAAGAATAATTCAATCCAAAGATTGTTATTTCCTAAATGATTCAAGGTGCAATTATTAACTTAATATTCCATCAAATTTTACCAAATCAAGTTAGTTAGTTGGTCAATAGCTTTTATTACGATCAAGAGAATGAATTGTACTTTTACACCAAATGATATGAAAATATTTGCCAAACCACTTAATAAAATACACAATTTTGAATTTTTGGTAAACCACAAACAACGATACTTTGATCGAACCATGGACAATTACATTCCAACAGCAATGACAATACATAATTACAACAAGAAAATTAGTACGCAGAAAGAGATGTTATTTTGGAGCCTTTATTTTCGAAAAAGAAAAGGTGGCAACAGACTCTTAATGAATCAGAAGTCTCCATGCTTTTCGATCTCCTTCGAAAGCAGTTCTTCCATGCAGCCACCATCGGTTATTCAAAACGTAGCCTTCCCCATCCTTGAAATCAATTTTGATTTGGAGTCTATTTATAAGTTCAAATAAAATTGGAAGTTTCTTTGCAATTGGGCCTACAAATGCGATGTTCTCATCAAAGCGGAAATGAAAGAGTTCTGGTTCTGGAATTGGCCCTGTGCTCATCTGGAACACAGGCAATGGCTTAAAGTTTCCGTCATCCTGCCGAAAAAGTACAGATTTGCAATCCGTCAGCATTTCATATTGCCTTAAAGTTTCCGTCATCCTGCCGAGAAAGTACAGATTTGCAATCCGTCAGCATTTCATACAATTCTTGATCTTTGGATTTGACCAATTTGACCAATTCTCGTCCATTGACAAAAGTGCTGAGTCCACCACTTTTTGAGGCCTTGTTGACCATCGTCATGAGTAAATATTTGAATGGGACTTCAAAACAGCTCCCATCCACATGGACAATCAATTCTTCTCTCGTGAAACCTTGACTGATTGGTTCCGAATGAGAATGAATAGTTTCAACACCAATTGCAGTCACATGTGAATGACCACGTAGATTTTTTCCCAGTCGTGGAATTCCGTCAAGGATGGTGGCCACTTTTGCCAACTCAATGTCCGACTTGACGTTCCTTATAAAAATCAAACCGTTGTTTCCAAGTTCATTTAAAATGGAACGTTTAGTGTTCTCAACATCTGGATCCGCCAAATTAACCCAAGCTACATCATTGAAGGACACGAGCTCCATCTGCGTAAACAATAGAAACGCTATAAACACTGGAAACAATAGAACGTTAAACAGGCGTTTACTGCTTAGTTCCCGAAATCAGGGGCTAATTACCAGGAAAACCAGGCTTACTCACTAACAATTAACTAAATGGTGAACGTTCTAGATCCATTAGGGATCATATTTTTTCACTTTAATTACAATTCGCACATTATTACATCGTTTAACTACACTAGTTTTTTGTAATTAATAGCAATTAGAACGGCATTTCAAAATTTAGTGTTTAATGCCAATATATTAAGCAAATTTTTCTAACCGCACTGTACAATTTGAAATGGTTCATATTCCGGATTTATTAAGGCCAAGGGAAAAAGGATTCCGAAACAAATTAAATGATTACCTTGCATAAACGACGAGTGATTCCACCAATATTTTGTTTTTCTTCAAGTAAAGCACCTCACAAGGACGCCGAGGAGGATATTCAAATTCGGATAGATTTTAATTTAACGGCCAACCTTCAACTATTGTTTTAAATTTGGAAACTTTCCGTCAATTAAAATGTTGCAAGTCTTTTCCAATCCAACCACAAAACCTTAATGACCACAAATCATAGAAGGGTGTGACTTTAAGTGCAGTCTTAAAGTTAACACCAGCACTGTTACTCAAATACAAATGCATTAGTTCAATTTCCTGAGAAATGAATGTTACACTCATAATAAGCTGTTGACTCTAAAATGTTTTCTGCATACGTTAGGAATTCTCTAAAGTGGATGAAGTAAACGCGAGTTGGTACAGTCTTATATACGACTGTGGGAGCAATGCATTAATCCACATACAATTCTGATGTTGTTGTTTGATTTCCTGAGAAATGTGATCCAGGATACTGAAGGTTTTGACATTTTGAAAAATTTCACGCGGTAAATGTACGTCGATAGGGAAACGGGCAGAAATTGAGAAACTTAAATGTAGACGTTTTGCAGTATGTGATTTTTATTGCGGATAGATAGTGTATAAAAAAAATCTTATTAATTCATCCCCAATGGCAGATTTTGCAAAAGTTTACCCTAAAATGTTTTACAGGGCATAGACGTAAAAACTATGTGTAAAATTTTGCAAGTTTAACAGCTTATCATAATCGTCCCATTCCAACGCATATGCATATGTGTGATTGCTTAGCATTGAAGTGTTCCGACTTTTATCTCAAGTTTAAATGAAATCAAGCAAATGTGTGTTAAGCTTAAGCATGCAGCTCTTGTGTGGATTTGGCTAGAGTGGATGGTTTGTTTTGTAAAAATTGAAGGAAAAACATTGATGCGTGGATATAAACATGCACTACTGTGACGAATACATAAGTGAGAAGGGAGGTGGTGGATGAAAACGGCAGGCCTGTATAAATTGCATGTTGTGTTTCTGGCCTGGCTATGACGAAATTAAATGTATTTCGTCGTGTTTACTGCTGCTCCTTCGTTGCGAATCGCTGCGAATAAAATATTTCAGTTCACCAAACCGTACACACACCAATGCCGTTAAATTCCTGCGTAATTTGCTAGCCCGCAAAATTATAAAAAATTGATTCCATGCACCGTTATGGGGGTTGGGCTTTTTGCTTATACATTAGTCCGAGTCGATCCGAAAGGTTTTGTCAGTTATTCCGAGTTGGCCAGTTTGGTTTTACATAAACCGAACAATTTTTGGTTTGAAAATAACCGAACCGTGCAGCTACGTGTTTGAAACTCATTTAGTAAATTAACATGATTGCTGTTGAGGTTGGAGCATGGTCATTATTTTTGAAAAATCTTAACACTGTCCATAAATACAAACATTCTTCTACCTACGGTATCAAACCACAGGTCATTCGCGTTTGAGTTAATCCATTCAACACACAAGTTTTAATGGCAAATGAAAAGAAATCACATTTGCAAAATGATTGAATTGCAAAGACTCTGCACGAGCTCACATTTACTGTATTATAAAAATCCTTAGCTCGGCAAAAGATAAGACGGACGCAGCCGTTTCTTTTGTTTTTGTGTTTGATTTTTCATTCCAGCATGGTCTCAGAAAGTCGCCTTCAAGTAGGCCAAACGGTTTAGAGGCTAGGAAAATTGTCTATGATAAAATTTAAATGTTTGTCACGGTGGCATGGTGTTGCCACTTGGCAGAAAACGTTGGTTTTCCAAAAGCTCAAACTTAATTCTGTCACGCATTAAAGAGCCAATTGTGTCATCCCGCCATGCCATGCCAATTGAAATTGCTGGATTGTTTAAAGTTATATTATTTCTCTGAGTTGAAAAACAACCAGATGTATCCCGCCGTGCGCTTCGTTTTCCTAATAATTCCAATAACACATTCACAGTTAAGGGTGCGTTTGTATTTATCGCCTACGCGAAATGTAAAAAAAATCAAACAAAAAATCACGTGTTGAATGAAATGCAATTTAAATGAGCATCCAACATTTGCATATTACATCCTTGATCCGCGGTAATTTTGAAGTGTCAACTTGCATGCTCAATTTCAGGACAGGTTAGACGTAATTACGTCTAACCTGTCTTATAAATTCGCTACAATTACACCTAACTTTTCTGCACAATCATCATTCATTTGCAAGCAAGCCTTTTGCACTTAATTCAAATACAAATTCCAAACTTTCACAAAATAGTGCAATTTGCAATTAACATTTTAGTTTTGGTGTTAATATTAATCCGCTATCAAAACATGATCAGTATGTTCTCATTTTATTAAGAAAGAAGTCACCATTCCCACTATTTTAAAATTGAGAAGAATTACGACACTTCTGGGTCTCAAATTTTGTAGATCTGGCTGTCTGGTACTATACTGGTATGAGAGTTAATGAGCGAATTAGTGTAGCGTTTAGTCTGGTACATCAAAGCTTTGCATTGGCAGTGCAATCTTCTAGAAAAGGTTTTGTTAATCTTGGCCTACAGATTTATAACATGCATGTCTAATTTCAAGAAGTTAACAATAAAAGGACACAATGAAGATGAAGGGAGGCAAGTAGTTCAGTGTATGGAAACAGGCTTTATTCTGTTTCCCATTTCCAGAACCCAACTCTCAACAACGTTTGTTTTGCTTAGAGGGGGTGGTTTGGGAGAACTTTTACCCGGACCCTCTTCTCTTCACCACAGCGTATGTGCTTGGGGTTAGGGATAGGCAAATCATACACAT
>JAAXYW010001338.1:0-22503 GCA_036851895.1 Orthonychiurus folsomi | reverse complement strand
AAAAGAAGTGCTTACGATTTGACGACTATAGCCGGATCTCTGACCATGTAGAATTGTTTAGAAAAACAATAAACACTCACAAGTTGCTGGTAAAGAGTTTTCCCCAAGGTTAATTCTTGTTTGAAGACATCCCCATCATAAAATATATTTGCCATTCTGAACACAAAAACACAATTACTACTACTACAATTACTACTACTTATAGTAATATCATGACTTATGTAGGGCTTAATTTTTAAATAAAATTATACACTAGAAACCCACCTTCCGATCATTTGTACGACAAAATTGAAGTGGTCAATTTCAACTGGATTTTCTACCTTAAGAGTTGCCATAGTTGGATCCAACGCTGATTGTAAGTTCAGAAAAAACCGACATGTGTCTGACCAAGTACTAGTCTGAATTGATAACATTTGGCAAGCACTTATATTTTTTTGAAATTACAATATAACTAGTTTACAAACCAAACTTTCAAGGCTTTCGGTTGGGAGGAGATCCCCAACTTTTACTAAGATGTCAACATTTCGAACCAGAGATGGTGTCTCCGCATTCTCATCATCCTAAAGATAATAAAAAAGTTAGTCTCTCAAGGCTTTTGATGACTCTGATTCTCACCTCCATTTCGAGCGAGTTATTTGTAAGCTGGATCTTAAATTTTAACGTGCTGTGAAGTATTCCGCTCACTAAAGCCCATATTGGTTGCTTGTATTTTGAAAGAAAATCCTCTCGACTAGATGTCATATTAACAAGGATTTGACCACTCAAATTATCCAACAGGCCAGCCCAAATTTCTAGACACTCATAATATAATGAGCAGTCTTCTTGTTTGAACGTAAACGGGAGTAGGAGAGACATAAACGCTTTTGCAGTTTGTTCATCGTAGCGATTAAAGTGTGAGCTTACAACAAGGCGCAAGAACTCGATTACTTTCTCCAAGTAACTGTGGAAAAAATATTAAAAATTAAGAAATCGTGAAATACCAATAAAATATAAATCGTGTAAAATAATTGTCATATAAGTTATCTTACTCTTCTTCTAGGCTAGAAACAGATGGCTTATTTAATACATGGTTCAGCAAATCCACTCCGAAACGAACAATAAATGTTAGCTGCTCCTCAAACTCCTTCGGTATAAATTTTCTGTACAGAATCTCATTCAAAACTCGCAATGCTTCCATTGATAACGCAGTTGTTCCAGGTAGCTACACAAAGTGTTTAAAAAATGGAATGTAAAATTATTTTACGTGGGAACGTGTGCCATTAACTCACACGAGGGGATGAAGGTGTGTCAAGCACAGCATACTGACAAACCAATCGAACAAATTCAACCGGATATGGAGGCCACTTGTCAACTACTGATTTAGGTATAGACGTGCTCATCGAGGTAATGATACCATCCAAAGGAATCCAAGAAGAGAAATGCGCACTGGTTTCGAGCACCAGCAGCACAACCTCAATTAATTCCGAATTTACTAGAGAAGGGCTTGAGTGTGCTGCCATATCAGAACTTGGGTTAGAGGTAACTTGGTGTGCCTTAATCTGGTTCAGGCCAGCTTCCAATATCCCTAAAATCAGAAACAAAATAAGCAAAATTTGATGCTAATACCGACTTCAAAAATATACTCACTTTGAAACATGTTAAATATGTTGAATAGTTCTGGAAGGAGTCGAATTTTCAGCTCGGTCTTTCTGAATGTGCTCACATCATCCTTCAGATTAGACCATTCCTCTGAGATTATCTTCAGGAATAATACACCAAGAGTGACTGTATCACTAGACTCTGAAATCTATAAGACAAACTTAGTACACATCGCCTAATGATGTTGCTTTATTCTGAAAGCATAACAAAATACACGTACCTCAAGTATATTTGTAAAAAAGTCTGGATAAGACTGTGGCCAAGAAAACTTTCCAATATCCGTCAGAACCTTTACTATTTTACTTCTAACAAAGTTGGGACATTTTTTCATACCTCAAGTATATTTGTAAAAAAGTCTGGATAAGACTGTGGCCAAGAAAACTTTCCAATATCCGTCAGAACCTTTACTATTTTACTTCTAACAAAGTTGGGACATTTTTGTTGGGAGGATTTTGTTGAATATTGAATGAGAAACCCAGAAAGATTTGTCTTAAGTTCTGTCTGCTCACTCTCAATCATTGAGTTCCATTGACATTTGACCGTGTTTTCAATTACGGAGACACAATACATGAGCATGAATTGATTGTGAAGGGAATGTGCGAGGCAGTACAATGCTTGCTTCCAGGATCCGGGCAATTTGGAAAAACTATTCAGCATTCCTTCAATTTCACGCTTCCTTTCATTTGTTGTAATTGGGTCGAAGAACTCATTCACACAGGCCTCCAGCAGCCGCCGACTTTCCTCCATTCTAAATAATGAATTCAAAGTCAAACGAGCCCAATATAATATAAGTTTTATCAAAATAATAGCAATACGCGAATACGCCACTGAACAACGTTGTTTTACCTGGATTTCGGAATGTGACAATTTAAGCAATTTCCCCGAGTTTCCCAAGAAATGACAGGAATCTTCGGCGATGATGTCTTGGGTTTGAACTCCAACTAACTGGTGTGAACGACTGACTGCGCTGGGGTCAATGCTCCTTACTAATAACAAATGTGAATCTGAATACAATGGAGAAAGTGTCACTCCTGAAAATCGGGTGGGGACACAGACAAGACACAGTGCAGAGGTCAATTTTCCAAAACGAGGTTTAAAATCTCAACGCGCCAAATCGAGATCCACACTCGGTCAGGCCTTCTTGGCACTTTGCGAACGGAGCAAGGATTCAAAATTTTTTTGGTTACGGGTTACGAAACATTGTTTTAACATCATCCGTGATCCGTGATATTTCAAATTATAGTAAACTAAATTAACGGTGTAGTGTGCTACAAATTATTGTGCACCGCGAAGCATCCCACCAAGGCAAGACGACAAGGATAGTAGGAAAATGAGTGGGACTGGGTCAAAAATTGTGAAGTACGACTGCTCGTCAGGTCAAACCAATTCTGTCACTGGATAAGGCAGAGGCAAAGAGAAGAGTTCTTAATCTTTACAGAGCCTGGCATCGACAGCTTCCTTATATTAGTAAGATATTAATTAATAAAACAATTATTTATTTCCGTCCGTTCCTTTTCACAGCTGCTGTTTTTTTTCAAACAAAAACCTCCTGGATGTAGATTCAAATAATCTTCAAGCATGATTGAGCTAAATGAAACCCAGTATAGGTTGTTTTAGACTATACCATTTTTCTACTATTTAGTTAACTTAATTATTATTAAAACATAATTTTAGTGCATGCTGTTGGTTTTCTAAAAATTTACTTTATTCGTTTCAGTTTTAGATTACGATGTTCCGAAAACACTTCCGCAACTACAAGTGAAACTTCGTGAGGAGTTCCTCAAGAACAAGCATGTGCAGGACATTCGTGTTGTTGATATGCTAGTCGTTAAAGTAAGAATGTTTTAGCATGTTGATTGCAAATTTGATACTTTTGACCAAGGGGGGTAAACAATAAATAATCTATTAATCATTATCAATCAACAAAATATTACAACGATTATAAAACGATTACTCATTGTTTACCCACCTTGCCTTTGACCTTGCAATGAATTCCATTTGGCTTAACTAATTATTGAATTCCACATTCAGGGCCAGATGGAACTGAAAGAAGTCGCTGAACGTTGGAAGCAAAACTGCCACGTTATGACCTATTTCAAAGAAACAGTGGAACTCAAAGCCTCAAGGATTTCTATCAAAGTTCTTGTCCGGCCAGGAGTAGTTGGACTGGGTTGGATTGGGCGAATTTTTGTTGTAAAAAGACCTTGTAATAACTTAGCCAACACTGCTGGTGGTGCACACTACAACTAGTGGGTCCTTGCCTGGTGTGCAGTTTTGGCTAAGGTAATAATAATTAAGACGAGTAGTAAGATTCAAAATGTTGTAGCTAAAAATCATGTTCATATTTTACTGCCAATGCTATGGAGTGCGAGTGGAGAGTCAGATACCTGGAATTATTTCGCTCGAGTTTACCCTAATCACGAAAAGCAAATTGTAACAAAAATTGCAGATTAAAGAAGTAGATGTGGAAGTAAACTAATAATGCGAGGAAAGGCAAATCATTTTCTATTAATATCGAACGATATGCAAAACGCCAAACCTTGCATGATGCATTTGCCTTTATTGGGTGCTGGGCGTTTTATAGTCACAGGCAATTTCAATTTATTTGTCTGTCGCTGTGAAAACATTTTGCTTTGACTATTTTTTATTTTGCCCTCAACCACTGCAAGAGGCCAAAAAGGCAAAGATTCTATGTTCACTCAGTATTACACTGAGTGCTTGATACTGTTCCCTTTGACTGCTAGTGACCATTGGACTGACTTTTGACCTGCCTTCCGACAAACCCGGGAGGGCGATCAAAGCAGATCGACAAGTGTTTATACTGTAAGAATGGTTAACTCCGTTATCGACCAGTTAACGCTATTGAACTATTTTCGTTAATAATTTGGTCTCTGGAGTGCCTTGAAGTAATATTAACTCTGTCATTTGCTCATCATCGCATATTCATACTATCGTTTTATTATTTATCGTTAAATAGAACAATGTACATAGTGAGGCATTACATAGAACACATTTGTCACATATCTCAAATTCTAAGGCAGATAGATTACTTTTGGCTAAGTAGAGTGAGCCAATATAATCTGGCACGGTTTCAGTGCGGTTCAGTTTAACAAAATTTCAGAATTGTACTCGGCCACTTGTTAACAGCTTTCGAAGGGTTCGGTTCAGTTCATTGTATTGCATTTGTCGTCATCAGTATTTAAGAAACCTCGTATTCATCCTGAAAAAAAGTTATTCTTCGCGCACGCTGAACTTTAATGGGTGGTATCGTCACTTTCGTCACTCAGGCTTTGGTCTCAAACCGCTTGAAAGATCACTCATACTTCATTAACTTAATCCATTTTCCACTTCATTAAATCTACCATCCAGTATAGTATTTAATTGCAAGGCACTTTAGATAGCCACAAGTAATATTGTTGGGAATTTAAATACAAATGAGTAATCATCGTAGAAGTGACAAGCATTCGTAAATGTAAGGGGAATTGACTAGATAGCTCACTAATGGTCAAAGAAAGAGAAACAGGAGAAAGCTAACACTTTAGAGATAGGAGAGATAGGTTACAGAGAATAACCATTATTTCTATTTAAATATAAATGAAGGCATTGGGTACATAATTATGTTTACTTAGATCACTAAACTGGTTCAGCCAGAATCATTCGAAATATTAGCTGCCAATTTTATTCGTGAAGGTATATTGAATAGAGTTATTTTTTTCAAATACAGATTGTGAAAAGAATTTTGATGAATCAGAAAGCGTCGGAGTCAAGAAACGGATCGAAAGAACGCATCATGTCCGGCTGTTGTACCCTTTGGGGGCGATGCTGAAAGTAACAAAATATAAAATTAAAAATCGTATACTCAAACGGCAAACAAATTGCAAATTCATTCTTATGAAATCGTCACTACAAACTCGTATAATTTATTTGTCCACACTCAAACAAAATATCAAAGCGCAACGATCCCTTGATCTTGTTTTGGAAATAACCTGTCAAGGAAAAGACAGGTTCGCAGAAACGTGCAAAATCCATAAGGCATTGGCAAAATCTCAATTCAACAAGGCCGAAAATACCAAACTGAAATTCCTCATTTTTACTTACATGATTTGTTTGATTTATTTGCGTTAAATACATTTTACTCGAAGTTGATGGGTATGTTCCTTGGCTTGGAAGACTGCTGAATAGATATGGAAGAAAATTTAGACAGTTGATTTAAGAAAAACGGGTAAGGAATGGCACATGAAACTAAATATCCAAACCAGAGTGATCTGAGTTTTCCGAAAGGATAGATACCTAACCGGGATATATTCATGTGGAATTCTTAAACCCTTAATTTTCTAACTATATTAACAAGCATGCTCTGGACATTATACAGATCTTTGCATTTCTTTCGCAAATAATTGACAACAGGAGTATATTGCATTGGTTTGTCGGAAAAGTGTATTGCAATAGTCTCGAAGTCTGACAAACAGAATAACTACAAAAGTGCTCGACAAGACAAGTGACAGAAAAGTAAGACAACAGATCATATTACCAGGAAAGGACAAAACTACTCCAGTAAAAACCGAAAATGACAGATATTTGAGCAAAACCCACATTCCGTGGATAGATTAAAGTAGATTTTTACGACTCTACAAAGATGTAAAAAAAGTAAATTTGAGAAATTGAAAAGCTCTACATAGACTCCAAAGAAACACAAAACGAAGGATAATGTTCGAGAGCGGATACGTACTGTTCAGCGCCTTACCACTGGGCTGCTTCCTCGAGCAGCAGAACCAGCACGTCCTCTGGCTCTAACTTTGGTCAGCGCCTGCTCGGCCAAGTCGGCACGTTCTTCGGCCTCTTCGAGTTCCTGTTGGGCCTTTCGGAATTTGGCTAAATTCAATGCAGCAATTTCTTCCTATGATTTTAAAATGAACGGAGTATTAAGGAGGTATATAAGCTTAGAATAGAAATTCCATATAAAGTGGACGTTATTTACGTACCGCTTCCTCAATCTGCCTCTTGAATGTCTTGATCTTTTGTTGGAGTTTGTCGACAAGGTCTTGCATTCTCTCGTGATTCTTACGATCCTCCTCAGCCTGGAACGTGAGTTCCTTGATGCGTCTCTCACCCTTGCGAAGATTTTTCTGAGCATCCGCATGACGCCTTTGCTCACCTACGAACACAAAATGCAAAGTTTAAAATAAAGCCTAAGATACGAGTAAATTATAAAAATTGAGGAACAAATTTGTTTTCAAGATAAAACTGTGTTTCCAACATTCATGAATACGAAACCCAAACAATGCAGTGTTTGCAAGAAATAAAGGATAAACCAAAGGAAATAACCTACTTAACGGAGCATTACAAATAATGCTATAATACGTATATATAAAATAATGCTACACAATGAACAAACAATAAACTACTTACCATCCAATTCTTGCTCCAAAGCTCGTACACGTTCTTCCAATTTAGCAATAGCCTTGCGTCTAAACAGCCAAAATATTTAAGCCGTGTCTAATTGTCTAAAGTAAACGATATTCAATAAGCCTTACCCTCCCTTAAGTGCATCCCGCTCAGCTTCGTCCAGTCGTATTTGCAAGTCCTTGATTTGAACTTCAATAGCCTTTCGCATCTTTTCTTGATTCTGAGCATGTTCTTGTTCTGCCCTCAATTCATCAGCCAGCCGAGCAGCATCAATCATCGCCTTCTTAGCCTTCTCCTCTGAGTTCTTAGCTTCGTTGAGGATTTCTTCTAGATCAGCCTGCAACCANTCTGAGCATGTTCTTGTTCTGCCCTCAATTCATCAGCCAGCCGAGCAGCATCAATCATCGCCTTCTTAGCCTTCTCCTCTGAGTTCTTAGCTTCGTTGAGGATTTCTTCTAGATCAGCCTGCAACCACGAAAAATAATTAACTTAAGAACAGAACTAATTTTTGCTTCCGCGAATCCAATTCTGCATTTAAATTAAATCAACACATACGTGGAGAGTTTGCAGTTCGCCTTCCAGCTTCCTCTTGGCAGCAGCAAGAGAGCCAGTCTGGGCGGAAAGCTCATTAAGTTGTTCCTGGAGAAGTGAATCATTTAATTAAATTATGACCTTTCTAATAAGTAAACTGTATTAGATGTGTTACATGAGCATCCGTGAGCTCTTGCTCGGCAGATCTTCGGGCACGATCTGCCTGTTCAAGCAGAGTTCGTGATTCATCCAGTTCATTAGCCAGAGCGTTGGCTCTCCTTTCGGCGATTCCGAGTTGTTCTCGGGTTTCATCGCGAGCTCTTTGTTCTTCTTCAAGTTGAGCTTGGATTTCCTTAAGCTGTTGCTGATATCTTTGTAATTCAATGCAAGTGAGTAAAATTTAAACATTGTATGATTAAAAAAATACCTCTTAATGGTTTTCTGGGCTTCTGCGTTGGCCTTGTTGGAGTGATCCAACGCAATCTCCAACTCATTGATATCAGATTCGAGCTTTTTCTTCATCCTGAGTGCCTCAGCCTTTCCTTTCGCTTCAGCTTCCAAGCTAGCTTGCATAGAATCAAGGGCTCGTTGATGATTCTTACGGGTGTTCTCAAATTCTTCCTCTTTCTCTTGAATTCTTCGATCAATTTCTTGACGAACTTGAGAAAGTTCAAGTTGGCCACGAAGTACTTTGTTCTCCTCCTGTTCAAGAGCAGATTCTGCTTCCTCAAGAGCGGCCTGAAGCTCTTCTTTCTCGGACTCAAGTCGCTTCCTTGCCTTCTCAATTTCGTGAATGTTGCGACCTCCTTCACCAATTTGGTCTAATAGAGATGAGAAGATTGAGTTAATGAAACTACGGCTATGCAGATATTATGTTGTAAAGGACTGCTGAAACTTATAAAGCAAAGAACCAAAACTGGCATTTTTATTTAATACTCACCCATGAGGTCCTTGATTTCATCACCCAAGTTCTTATTCTCTCGTCGAACGGAGTCGAGTTGTTCTTGTCCTTCCTCGAAGACAGCTTTCTGTTAATATTAAAAAAAATAAAACTTTAATTATTTAATTTAACGTCTGAAAATTCAAAGATCCTATCTTCGCCAAATATTTCATCAAATACAAATCTAGGCCTAGAAGTTTTGGTAATTAGTGTAAATGGAATATATGACTGCTCCAGATAAATCCTAAGTGCTAATAGTTGTATATTTTTCAAAGAAGTTTAGAGTTGACTTAACAAAAACATATATACAAAACAACTTACAAGACGGAAGAGCTCTGTGGAATAGTTTCGGCACTCCTTCTGGGAAGCGTCAAGTTCGGCTGACAAATCGTCAACTTTGCACTTCCACTCCCCTACAATTTTGTCGAAGTACTTCTGTTTCTTTTCCATTTGGGCTGCAAGAGTTTGAGCTCGTTCGACCTCCAACTGCAAATCTTCTAGCTCGGTAGACAATCTCTGCTTTGTCTTCTCCAGAGCAATGACCTTCTGGTTCAAGGACTCGATGGTTTCCTCGGCTTCTGTCAAGCGAGCCTGCAACTTGCGCCTACAAAATTATAAAAATGGTTACTAAAACTGAAATATCGCTAGCGGACTTGTCCTTGCTAGCTAATATTAGAAATTACTTGGATTCCTCGAGTTCTTCAACGCGGGCTACGCCTTCAGATTCGTACTTCGCACGCCACAACTGAGCTTCAGCATTTGCCTTTGAAAGCTGTCGTTGTAGGTCAGCCTTGGCCTCGGCTTCTTCGTCCAGCTGCTCGCGAAGCCCGTCCAGATCGTGCTCAACGTTTCGGAACTTGCCAAGAAGAGTCGCCCTTTCCCTGGCTTCTTCATCGGCCAATCTCTTGGTGTCTTCCAATTGAGTGGCGAGGGAAACCTTTAATTTGTTCAATTGCGAAATCTGAGATTCAGCATCCTCGAGTTGTCGTGCGAGGTCACCGTTTTCAATTGCCAACTTCTTCTTGGAGTTGTCGAGATCACCAAGGGTTCGAGATGTTTCCTCCCACTTTTGTTGTACTTCATTCAGGGTAGTTTGGAGGGATTTGTTCATTTTCTCTTGCCCAGACTTCTCGTTCGTCAAATGGTCCATTGCTGCTCTGATGTCATTCAATTCTGAGGCCATTTGTGATCGATCTTTCTCAGCCTTTGCCTTCATTTTGTTCAGGGTGTCAATTTGTTCTGCCATCTCAGCGACAGCATCATTATGCTTCTTTCTGACATTGGCCATTGAGGATTCATGGGAAATATTTGCTTCCTCAACATCCCTGCGAAGCTTGGCGAGTTCAGCCTCTCGCTTCTTGTTGAGTTCAATTTGAGCAGAAGTGGCTCCTCCAGCTTCTTCCAATCGTTCACCAAGTTCTTCCAATTCGCGGGCCAGGTCCCCTCGTTGCTTTTCAGCCTTGGCTCGGGCTTGTCGTTCGGCTTCAAGTTCCTCCTCGAGTTCCTCAATTCGGGCCTGGGATACGATTTATTTTTATTGACAGAAAGAAACCTCATTGATTAACTATTTAAACTGAATATAAAATTAAGACTGCCACTAGTTGTTCCCAGAATGGTGGAAATGTTTTGAAAAAATTGATAAGAGCAAGCACACCTGAAGTTCCTTGATTTGTTTCTGGAGTTTGGCTACAAGGGATTGCTCATCTTCCAACTTGGCAGTCAGGGAAGAGATATCCTTGTCCTTTCGTTGAATAGTCTGCTCCAATTCCTTCTTGTTTCGTTCGAGGTCGGCAACGGCTTCCTGGGTCAGCTTGAGGTCTCCCTCAACCTTTCGCTTATTCTTCTCGATATCACCGCGGAGTTTCTTCTCTGTAATATGACATGCACCATTAATTCTGGTGATTATGATCACACTTTTCTGTAAATATTTTTCAGTGAAAATTGTTACTTACCACGTTCAAGAGAGTCTTCCAATTCGTCCAGAGTCTGCTCCAATTTGGCCTTTACTTTGCTCAAATGGTTAACTTTGTCCTCTGCCGCCTAAGTATATTAAATTCTAATTATGTCAACAGTTACATTTGGGATTGCTGCCGGACAAATTGTGATTTAACCTGTAAGTCTTCGACAGTCTTTTGGTTGTTCTCTTGCATATGTTTCTTTTCTTTGTTCAATTTGTTGATGAGTTCGTCTTGGTGCGCGATTTCATCATTGAGATTGCGAATTTGGTGATCTTTTGTAGCCTTATCGGCGTCAGCCTTTTGAATGGTACTCTCCATATCTTCGATATCCTTTTTGATTCCAGATAATTCCTGTTCCACTTTTTTCTTTTGTTGGAACAACTGGTTTCGTTGATCCTCTTCTTGTTGAAGTCTCTCTTGGGTATCCTAATAATCGGGAACATTATTTATAGGCTAATGCAAGCAAATGCGGTTGTTGATTAAATGATACATTTCGGGTCAAGTTTAAACAGTACAACAAAATTTGCACAATGAGTTCAGAAAGTGTGTAAAAGTCCGGTGTATATTAACTGTTACTGCTTTTCTCTTATTTAAACTATAAGAAAAGGTGCTTTAGCGTGACTTCTTTGAAATTCAAAACGTATAAAAAAATTATCAAGAATCATAAATATTAATTCCGCACGGTCCCTAACTTAGCAAACACGCGAAATCTTTCGAAGCAAATTTTTTGAGATACTAATTGAGAGGAAATTTGTAGAAGTTGGTGCATAATCAAAAATATGTTTCCGAAACTTACCTGCATACCATCTCACCTAAACTTCAAATATTATTATAAGTGTGCGTGCAAACACCTGGTTCTGCATTCACTATTTTAAGTGGTCGGTATAAACTGCTCAGCGTTACGTGCCCCATTTTTTGTTAGGCTGAGCAATCTGTTCATGCCTAAGTTCTTTTCCTAGCCTCAATGCTGTTAAATTCACTTCTGAAATGAAGCAGCTGCTAACTTGGTGAATTGCTTCCTGTCATCAACGCTTCCCACGCCAGGCGAACCTCAAACTAAATACTTAATCTCCTCCATCAAGAAAATGCTCCAAATTGCATTTGCCGAATAGCAGGAGTGCTCACAGCAAGGACTAAAATGGAAATGACTGATGCTGATCATGTAAGCCACGCAAACAGTCGTGATTTGAGTGGCTTTATGAATAGATTCAGTCATTCCTTTGCTGCTGTGCGAACCCACCCACGAACCAATTGCTTCAAAACGTAACTTAACACTACGGCATTTGAATTCACTTCAAATTTGGACCAAAATATAAGAAAAGTAAAAAGAGTTCAAAGCTTTAACATACTGAAAGTTGCATCTCCAGGTCGGCCTTTTGTGCAGAAACCTTGGCAATTCTTTCCTGGAAATCTCCAAGTGAGCCCTTTTCGGATTCGAGTTGTTGTACAAGTTCGTTCTTTTCGGTGGCCATCTTCGCGTTTTTCTCTTCGAATGATTTTCGCAGGGCTTCTTCATTGGCCAAAGCCTCTTCAGCCTTTTGTGCACGCTCTTCCAGTTTCTGTTTAAAAGAGTCAATTTTTTCATACAGTTCAACACTGGGCTCGCCCGTAGGCATTTTCCAATCTTCTTCACCCATGATGGATAAGTTTTCAGTCATAGAATGTATTCAAAAAATTAAGTCGTATCGGGAACCACCAAAATTTAAAAAATGTCAATAAAGGTTTATGTAGTCACTAGTGTCCACAAAGTATTAGACTCCAGAAGTGTGTGGAATGAGATGAAACGAATGGCAAAGACGTGAACTACACCGACTACACCCTGAATTTTTGAAAACTTGGTTTGGTACCCCTAAACAAATCTTAGTGACTTTAAAGGGATATGACATAAAAGAGTATCTCAAAATGAAATTTCTGCATTTATAAAAAATATTTAAGTTACAGTTAAACTTCGGAAACAAGTTTTCAAAAACCCTGTAGTAGACCCCAGAGTTGTTCCAAACTCCGATGAGAGAAAATTCTAATATTAATTTACTTTCTCATTATCGGTGCTACTTGACCAGAATCGCAGCGACGACTGAACAAGATTACCACCTAAACCCTGGAATTTTTACTATTTTACAGCTGCCTTTCAGGGGATAGGTCTTCGAGATCCCGAATCCTTCTCCTCTACTTTTCTACCTAATACGCCTCCACATCCAAGTATCACCTCCTCCCTAGAAAAATCATTGCTCCAAAACCCATCCTAGCATTTGCATTCCTGAGGAAGTCACTAGGTGTTAGCTTCAGGTACAGTTGCCGTATTTAATCTACGGACAGGTCTGGGTGGGTTTGAGTTTAAATTTAGGAATTCTTAAATCCACATGCTAAATCAAAATGCACGAGGAACTTCGGGGATGAGTGAAGTAAAACCTCAGGACGTATCTCTAGTGTAGCTTGTCGCAATTCAACAGAAAAAAATTATTTTTTCAGATTTATGTGACAGTCGTACGGGTACCTCGTTGCGTCTATCAACGTACTGTTCACCGGCGCTCCTGTTTCCCTTTCTGATGTATGCCACACATGAAAACCAGCATCACTAAAATTGGCACCAACTCAGTTTATGATCTCACAAACATTTATTTCCGTAGACTTCGCCCTTTCCAATTTCCATCACATCTAATCATAATCTCCGCTCCTATAACCAATGGGTAGTCATTCTAAATCTTAAAGCCTCACCATTGCTTGGTATGAGGTCGGAGTGGCAAGCAGGTGGACGCATACTTTATCCACTATTATATTTGCACGCAAAAGGCATATGCAGCTTTGGGCTCAATTAGCGTTAAAGGAAGATATTCAGACCAGAACACGTCATCTACACAATTGTCGAGCTGATTGAAACAGCTACCATTTTGTAAAACAGAGTAGACCCATCAGTGCAAATGAGCCACGCGCATGGCGGCCACGCGCATGGCGACCACGCGCTAATTATTGTTCGCATCTCCATTGCAAAAACTTCCGTGTGAACACAAAAAAAACATGTATCAATTCGGTTCATTTCTTTACAGTGAGTCGACCCGAGCTTAAGTATTAATTAAAGTTCGCGAGGGGAACAGTACTACCTATCAATTAGAATTTGACCGGTGATCAGAATGTACGGTAAAAAACAGTAGAATTAGTAGAATACAAAACTCTTAATTCAATAGTACTTGTCAGTAGTCAACTCACCTTAATTTCATCCTCCACGCGGCTGACATTGAGAAGAGGTTTGACTTTCTGCCACAATCGGTACCAAACCCAAGTTCGCAATTGCAAGTACTGTCGCAGGTTTCGTTGGACAACTTGCAATGCAATACTACAAAGAAAGACACGTTATTATATTCATATATGCGACACGCTGTCTGCGCCTAATAATATCTGCGGGTATTGTCAGCTATGCCAAACCTACTTCTCCGCATACATTTCAAAGAAATGGCTTAATTAAGCTCATACAAATTTTGGGCAGAACTAAATAGTTCGGCGAATGGGCTGCCCTGTAGAGGCTAAGTTCCTATACCAGTTCGAAACATTTCGAAATCAAAGCGCTTCCTATATATACGTAATTGATTTATAAAAAGTCTTAAATCGTATGATAACAGTGCGCAATTTTTTATATATATCAAAGCGAATTACAAAAACATACCGTTGGTCTTGCAAGCGCCTGAACTCCTTGCGAGCTTGGAATCCTCTGACGTGGGCTTGCATCCATGTCATGATCTTGGCAAGACGGTCGTCACGAATTTCTTCAAGCTGACCCAAAACTCCAGCCCTGAAGAACACCTGTATTGCCATTTGTCAAGATTCCAAAAAACATTAGTCACGCTCATAATTCAATCTGATCATATTAGACACGCTCTACCTATGCTAGTTTTCCAATTTATGTAAGTTTAAGCACATGTATTCACAACGAATGAAACTCGCACACACATGACAAACTTTAAATTTGTCAAAAAAAGTGAAGCTGAGACAATTTGGGAAAATTAATTTGGGTAAGTCTTGCATGACACTTAGTTTAGGTTTATATCTACGCTTCACAAGCTTTTGGGAAGATCTAGTAGGATCAAAAGATTATCTGGATGGAATGTTTTAATGAGAAACTTCTGTTCCGAAGTTATATCAAAATCCACTAAAGCACTCAAAAATGATAAATACTCCAGAATAAATCGTACGCCAGGCAATAAAAACCAGGACAGAGTGCTAAGCAAGATATTATCGTCCCATTTGAGCTCAAGCATTAAATTATGGAAAAATATTATACCGGCATTAAAGAATCAATTAATATAAATTCAGCAAAGAATCTGAAGAAAGAGTCTGAGTTTAAAAAAAGGAAATGAAATGAATTTAAAACATACAATTTAATCCAAAAAAAGTAAAAAAAATATCTAATTTGCCTTTGTATGGCCCAATCGAAACTGCTCGGTTTCAAGGTTGCAAGCCTCCAAAATGACCTCCGCAACTTTTTTCTCGTCCGTGAGTTTGTTTGCGGCTTTAGAGTTCAAAATCGTGTACCTTTTGTTCGTACAAGTAAGACGAACACAAAAGACAAAAACAAGCAAAAAAAAATCTCAAATTAGGGTAAACAAATTCTAGTTGATTTTTCCCTACAACGAAATCAATTGTGGTTATTTATGTGTACCAGGAAATGAGTAACAAATTTGCAATGCGCATCATAATCTTAAATGCACGGATAATTATTTTCACCAGAATTGATTTCATTTTGGTTGCACTAATACTATTCTCAAGTTTTTACGACAAATCAGTTCAAACTGTTCAACAACCAAACCACTGGTCTTCTAAATCGTAGTTTCATGTTGTTTTTGATATTTTTACAATTTACACTAACTTATAACTAATGGCCAACAATACAGGGAAGAGCTGGCAAAAAAAAAAGCATGCAAACGCAGTCCTCTGCTCCATTTTTGGAGTGATACGGGCGTCAAGGTACTACACGAAACTCTGTGCGACCCAATAGAAATTTTCAGAAGCCTAAAATAAAGACCGGCCGTGGACAGGGGAACATATACAAACATTAAAACGGTGCAACTCGTTCACTCGTTAAATCGAGGACTAAGGACTGAACTTCAACTTCTACAAAAACTTTGGACTAAACTGGATTCAGCCAAAAAAATTCACTAAGGTATGTTAAGCGGGGTAGGCGGAATCTCAGAGTATAGGTTGAGAGATTCACCAGCCAAATAATAATATTGCTAGAGAATTGGCAACGTGCCTTCGTATGACCAAGTCGAAACTTGTCAGCCTCAAGTTGAACTGCGTCGAAACAAGATTGTGCCATTTTCTTGTCCTCTTTCTCAGCCTTCATTTGAGCAGGGGCTAAGATTAAGTACCTTGAAGGACAGTAAAACTTTCCTAAATGCTTTCAGCATGCTTGATTTGTCATAATATTTCATTAAAGAACTACATAACTAATATTTTAAACCTAAGTTACAACATGGATTAATTAATATAAGACCTCCAGTCCTCATGTTAGAATTAGCAATGAGGAACCCACCTGTGCTTGAAATCGGTGTACACCATTCTGTTTGGAAATCCCTTTCGGCAAATACGGATACCTTCAAGTACACCGTTACATGTCAGTTGATGCATTACCAAATGAGAATCAATCACACCTGGAAATAATAAAAGAGGTTGCTCGCACTTTTGGTTCCTTATCCTTTCTCAAAACTTGTAATTCCAAAACTCACCAGCCTGTTTCAATTCATTGGGAATGATGCAACGGATGAAATGAGGAGATGTTGCTTGCAAGGTAGTCATCAGGTTGTTCAATTGCTCCTAAAATGAAGCATTAAAGTGTTTTTAAAATTAGGGAACCAAGAATATTTTATCATGTTATGGGCAACACTCACACACAAAGCTGCACAATAAATTGGTTAGATAACGATAAGTTTAAAGTATGGTGAAAGTAACCAAACAAGACAACTTTGTAGGTTCATTTTTCTGTAATAAATCGAAATGTTTTGCTAAATTGTACGCTTGTACAATGTTTGGAAAGTCAATGTACCAGGAACTCACTATGAAATAGACTAGGGTTGCATATCAGGTCAAACACATCAAAACCATATAAGGTTTGATAAAAAAACACAGGTATTTGGATGTAAGGCTAGAGTATTTAACTGTCATTCTAGTTCACAATAATATATTGAAGAGTAAATTTCCGTATTCATTACGGACTTTTTCCTAGAAAATGCGTATTTGAAATGTGATTCTCAAACAAGCTCTGGGTTTTGTAGCCTCATTTCTGATGTGGCTGAAAGGCAAAAGGGTAAAACTTAAAACATACACAGGAAAAAGTGTGTCAAATTCGCAGCCGAATTTCATTTCGGCATTTTACAAGGAAAACTCGGACTCCAATTTTTTTCGAATGGAACAAACCCTGTAAGATGAAGACACAGTTGCGAAGCCAGAGCCCTTCTTGGATCGACCACCTGATTTGTTTTTGACAGAACAGTATGAGTTTAATTTTCTAAAAATACGATTCTGCAGGTCTTTTGGACTGTAATACAAGTCGTAGATTTTGTCTAGTTTTTATCTGGAATTTCGAGTCAAGTCAGGCAAGTCGTTTCTGTCTTCTGATTTAGTCATAGTCAAGTGTCTCAAAATTGTCCGAATGTCAAGAATCTCCACATACACCTTGACAAGTGTACTTAGAAATAGGAAAAGCTCAAGATAATAGTTAACAGATAATTAAAATGGAATCTTGGTTAAGTAAGTATTGTGTTAAACACTAATTAGAGCGTTAAAGACAACTTCTTCACCAAAAAAGAATATAATAAGCTGAACCTTGTTTAAGTACCGTACTTTTAAGTAAAAAATAAATAAAAATATTGTAATGGTTAAGTGTAATTTTTAAAAACTTCAACATACTTAAACTCTATTCAAATTTTACAAGAAAATTGTTAATCATTTATGTGAAGCCAGTGAAGCAGATTAGAAATTGAGAACATTTCTCAATGTATTACCCTGTAGAGGGCAGATACGGTTTGGAAGGCAGAACCTTTGGCCCGCTTTGCACCTAATAACATATATACATATATGATGACATATTATACAATCTGAACCCACTTAAATCCTGATTTGAATTCGAAAAATACCCTAGTAGGCATGATTCTTTTGCTTAACTGGTTGGCGGGTTCACAATCGTTAAAAAAGTTTATATTTCACCTGCTTGACTTCGTACCAAGTAATTGTCCATGATTTCAGTCCTACTTCCTACATCATATCACCTTCTCACCAAATATATAGAATGCAAGATTTACCTTTCCCACCGGCGTCATCTTTTCCACCACCTGATTGTCCAGGATGGTCAGCAAAAATTTCAACAACGAGAGCGTTTGAGCCCTTCTTGAATTGATCAACGACGGTGTCATTCAATGGATCCTTGTTCTTCTCTAGCCATCCCGTTAAGTTGTATGGGACCTTAACCATAACGAATTACATTTACATTTACTAGTATCCCACTTGAACATAATTTTTATTCGGCTAGCGGTTTTATGACTTACAGTTCCAGCGTAGTGAACAATCGCAAAGTGAGCTTCCTGTTGACCTGGCTTAGCTGGCTTGGGCTTGATAAATACAGCTGATTTGCCCAAGTGATTATTCTTCAACTTTTCGGAGAATGTTGCGTCCGTGGCTTTGGGGAACATAGACTCTTCCTCAAGAATGGAGAACACTCCAAGTGGCTGTAACAAAATATCACTTTAATAAAATTATGTCCACACGAAAGAAAAGATGAAATCAAAATTTGCTTGATTGTCAGTACCTTTTCCATGAGCTCAATGCAGGCTTGCAAATCCATACCGAAATCCATGAAGACCCAGTCAATACCTTCACGTTTGTATTCTTCTTGTTCAAGTACGAACATGTGATGGTTGAAAAATTGCTGGAGTTTTTCATTAGTGAAGTTAATACACAACTGCTCGAATCCGTTGTACTGGAGAGAAAACCCAAATTACTTCTTCTGACTAAATTGGCTAATATCGAGTTTGACAGCAATATAAACCTACGTCAAAAATCTCAAAACCAGCAATATCCAATACACCAATGAAATGTTGACGTTTCTGCTTGGTGTCCAAAGTTTCATTACACTTCTTCACGAGGTATTTGAACACTCTGTCAAACATAGCCTTGGCCATGGCACCTACAGAGTAGTAACACTGCGAAAGAAGTGCATGTGATTTTACAAAAACTCTTTTTAGAAGCTTATTTTATGCTATATTTTACAAACCTGATCCTTGTTACGACCTTGTGTCACAAACTCGTTACCGACCTTGATCCTAGGTTTCAACAAATTCTTGTACAAATCTTGTGGATCAACTCCCAACATCTTTCCAGCGCGTTCACCTTCCTATTTTATTTTGAGTATTTATTTTGTAGTTTAAGTTCACATCTTTAAAATTCTAATAAGTTTGCGTGTGAACTTACAGCTGTTCCGTCGGCTTCAGCCTGTTCTTCTCGACCCCTCTGCTTGAACTTCATTTCACCCATGTGCATGACAGCTGCAACGACTTTGTAAATGTCATCCTTTTCAGTTTGTGTGAAGCCTAAGACATCAAAGGCTTCCTATATTTTTAAAAGAAAAAGAATTAAAAAAATACTCAAATACGCATATGCCAGGGTAGATCCTTGAATAAGCATTTAGAAGGCAACTGCAACTCGTGATATCACGAGCGTTAAATCTAACTCCAAAGGCCACACACAAGCAAACAGATTTTATACAAAACAAAATGGTGATTTATTAAAATATTTTTGCGATAAATAGCACTAGTAGGCTGTAGTGCAAACAAATCAAGAATTAAGCACCTACAATAATCTTGAATTTATAAACCCAATAGGACCATTAAGTTAGCAGTTAAAGGTTATTTTTGTATAGAATGCCTCCAAAGAAAGTAAAATTCAAACAAGCAATCAATTGCAGTTACCAGCACTAAATTGAATACATCAATGCAAGTATTCATGTCATATCACTATTAGTCCAAAACTTACATCACAGACGACCATTTCCTCCCCATCATCTACACCAGCAATTGTAGTTTTCCCTTGCGAGACAAAGTGATAGTCTTTCACATTGTTGCTTAGCAAGCACTTTTCTGAGAAAATAAGTCATTTCACACCAAAAAATTAAAACACGAGCACGCAATCCACACAAAGTATTCTGCTCATGTCCCGTTATTTCGGGCTGATCGCAATAAACGCCATCCAATTATCAATTAATCAATTCATTTAAATCTGAATGACAACACCCAACTCTGAAACGTCCAATCGTCACTCAACCTGACCTGAGACGACAGTCAGTGCTCCTCCTCAAAAACTGCACACAAATATTAATGCTTTCCTCAGGCGGAAAATAAGCCCTCACAAAACGAAAAATTAAACTGGGTTCAATCAAGAACGGGTATCCATTCCTACAGTAATACTCACATCGGCGGCTAACAATTCTTCACTGTCATCGACACCAGGGATGGTAGTTTTACCCTGGGACACGTAATGGTATTCATAGATGTCATTGCTCAAACTGCACATTGCTAGAAATATGAATCGACCCTTTAATTACTTGCATATAAGAATAAACTGTGTAATTAGCAGCGGTGGAGAATGTAAATTAGAAAACTAATCTGGAAAAATTCGGTCCATTAAATACACCAAAACAAACTAAAAGAAGTCCAAAGAAGAAGTTGGCAGAGTCGTACTACACCTTACGCGTGAGGTTTACACTGAGCTGATTAAGACATAACCCCGAGGTAATTCAGGATTCTAAAAGCTAGTCGACTTTGTAATCAGGTTACTCAGTAAAATTTCAAAAAGGTTTAGCTCTGACTCTGGGGGGTATATTTGCACTTACGCTTCAGTGTGGGAATTGCTCCAGACATGATTTGGTAGAAAATATGGTAAGATCGCTCAAGAGGTTGTTGAGAAATGACTCGAGCCTTCTCCAGCAAGTCTAAGTATAAAATAATTTTAGTTACAAACTTGACCAAATCGGATTGCAAAAACCGGTTAAATTAAACGCACATGTCTCAATGTCAGCTCCAGCAAGTTTACCAGTTGGGCCAAAATGAATACGGATGAATTTACCCTGTCGGGTACAAGGCACGATTAGTATTTAACAATGCAGTTTTTAAAAATTAATTCAGGTACATATTGACAAACTTACGAAACGGGAGGAGTTATCATTACGCGTGGTCTTAGCGTTACCGAAGGCCTCAAGTACAGGATTGGTTTGTACGACTTGATCTTCAAGAGAGCCCTAAAAATCACAAACAGTGGTACAATAGTGAATTTCGAAAAATTAATTGAGATTGCACTAGCGTGCTCAGTCATACCTTTTTGCTGTCATCTTTCTTTCCACTGGCACCGACGTTGGCAAAGTACGCAATTACTTTCTTCGTGTTTTCAGTTTTTCCGGCACCAGACTCACCACTGTTTAAACACGACAAATTAAATCGTTGGTAAATTGGGAACTCTTTTTATGACTTACGTAATCAACATAGACTGGTTCTCGTGATCTGAAAATTAAGCATAAAATAGATTAGCTGACGTACTAACTGCAATTTTTGTAATTAATGCCGTTCCAGAGCATTGCGCATTAAGAACTCAAAGAAGAAAGTGTAGTCGTAACCTGGCAGGGATTTTTAGGCACCACTAATCACTGTGGAAGGCTTTGTGACCAGTCATTTAGGGTCATTAAACTCAGCATACGATAAGAACTTCGGAGGTCCAGAATCGTTGATTTTTAATCCATGATTATAAATACAGTAATGCAATAAAATCAAGCTAAATTTACTATGTTAGTTACTTCGAGTTACAACGTCACGCTTGAGTACTCTGCAATTCTGCTATCCATAATAATTGTAGGGTTTTAAATAATACTAAAATTCCGGTAAAAAATTTGCGCAAAGGTTGCCGCTACACTTCTCGGCATAGACGGGCGTGGTTTTTGGGATTAACAAGGGCATAAAATACATTATAGCAAAACCAAAGGCATCCATGTTCTGATAAATTGTAGTTTTAAATGGGCTCCCTATTTTAATCTCCAACGTTTCTATTGTCCCTGCCAAATCAAAGCCAACCTACTCCTAGCATTACCATACCATTCCACGAACTATAACCGTCCATGATCATAATGCACAAAGACGCATTGAGCCGAATCCTTTGACCAAAATCCACCGGGTTGAATCTTCCATTATCCTTTACACATTGCATTGCTTGCCTGAGGAATGCCAAGACGTTAAGAATGGAGGCAAAGTGCCAAACGTAAGTAAAATAAAGCTCAAAACCGGGTTTATTTTAGGATGGAGCACGGCCTTTTATGGAGACGTGTATGCCTTCTTTTCTCCTGTCGTAAGTCCGGACAGCTAAAGCTAGAGGAATACGTCTATCGCTCAGTTCTCTCTTCATTTTTTATCTCCATGCTAGAAGCTAAATAGAGAAGCTAAATAGACTGCCACTGAGCATTGAACATGCATTCTATTCCCTTGCAACTTCCTCTCCTAATTTTTTTGTGGAGCCTGCACGATACGTGTGAAGCAAAAGAACCGAATGTTTTTCAAGTTCATTCATTGATGAACGGGTTACCCACCCGGGTTTTGGAATCCTTGTAGACTTGGCTAGCTACGTTACAATTATTCGAGTAAATAGGTGGCTTATCAGCAATCAGACGAGCCAAAATCTGGCATACCATGTGTCATACGTATATGTATGTATATTGTATATGGGTATCTGTTCATACATATTTATAAGCAGGTCAAACTGATTTGCCTTTAATCAATGGAGGGACAATAAAAGAAAATGCTTACTGGTCAACATGTCCGAGTAGGCACCATCAGAAATGGCAAAAATATGTGGTGGGACTTCATTTCGCCTTCTGCCCTTGTAGATTTGTACGACCCGATTTGTGTAGATTGGATACCGCTTGTACGGATTGATAGCAACGCAGAACAAGCCGGAGTAGGTCTAAAGTTTAAAAAAAGTAAATTTCTGGTTTCGTTAGATTTGGGGGGC
>JAAXYW010001337.1:0-22509 GCA_036851895.1 Orthonychiurus folsomi | reverse complement strand
AAGTATTTGGAAAATTAGTCCCTGGTGGCCATGCTCAGCTAGTTATGCAAACTGGAAACCGAGAAGAAACCGAGCTTCCAGCATCTGCTGAAGTAAGGAAACCGGATAATAATTGTCACACTTTAGTATAAGTATATGTATACAATACAACAAATTGATTGCAGGATGGTGGGGCTTCATTGCAAGGATTCAATTCCGATACTTTTACTGGGGTCGGTATCCGCGTCAGTTTCAGTGGAAATGTGTCCGCTGAAATGAAGGAAATGAATCAATTGTCTGGTGGGCAGAAATCTTTGGTGGCTCTTGCGCTTATATTTGCAATTCAGAAGTGTGATCCAGCACCGTTCTATCTGTTTGATGAAATTGATCAGGTTTGCTTCAAATTACTGTTTTGTAGTTGTGGGCAGTGTGACAATATTTTGGGATAAACCTTTTGTCTAGGCGTTGGATTCTCAGCATCGAAAAGCAGTAGCAGACATGATTCATGAATTGTCAGGGGACGCACAATTTATTACCACCACTTTCAGACCGGAATTACTGGAAAACGCAAACAAGTTTTACGGCGTCGTCTTTCGGAATAAGGTACAAAGTACTGCTTTATGCTCTTGCACTTTTCCACAGTAGCTAATTGCTATATTGACGAATTAGGTTTTCACACGTGGAGTGTGTCGGACGTGAGAAGGCTTACGACTTTGTCGAAGATGATCAAACTCACGCATAGTTCCGTGTCTTCTAATTTATATCCCATACTTTTCTAACCAAGCAGAGTCAATATGTAGTCCCCCGCACCAGCTTCTACTCGTGTCGTGTTGTTGTCAGTTGTCGAAGTTGAAAGTCGTGATGCCCATTTTCTAATTTTTATTCATGCTCATAACTAGATAACTACATATTTAGTACTTACGTGTATTATGTGTATGTTGATTCGTAGTACTAGCCGAGACTCCTGCTTTTTAATGTTGACATAATTTTGACCCCTGATGTTATCTATTTAGTCTTAAGACTAACTAAGGCCGTTTGTACGAGTATTTTACTTGACTCAACTAAGATTTTACGTTTTGACGAAATAAACTGATTAAACTAGGAACTTTTGTCTTTGTCATTGTGTATTTAGGAATAGGAATTGTTTGAATCAGAAATTGACCAAAATATGTCATCTTAACACCTGTTTCTCGTTTCCACAATTGCAATTCAACGAATGCATTCCAGTTTCTGTTTATTACAGTATTATGTTGTGCATTCTATTTAAACTTAAACAGCCTATTTTCCAATGCAATCACTATTCGTCAGTTAGAGTCAGTGAAACTCGCACGCTGTGTATTTATTTGCCCGCCACTCTTGAAATGTGCTCGCATGCATCGACTACATGTATCAGCTGAATTTCATCAGGTTTCCGGCTTGTTCATGCATAGGAGAAGTGGTCTTTTCATTTTCGTCCGATTTTGACCTGATACATGCGGATAATTTATCAGTTTTACTTATTTTGTTCTCGAAGAACGAGCAGCGCAGCGACCTGATTCATAAACTGGTAAAGTCAATTACTTATTAGTTCTGAAGGTACAGACAAGGCGGGCATGACAAATTACATGTGTTATGATGTAATTAATTATTGGTTTGCAATGAAATTATAGACAAACGGAACAAATAATAATAATAATTTACTTTCTCTGTTCTGTAGTTTGTCCGGCCCTGGCCTTAAGTTAATTTTATACTAAAATTTAGACCAATGCCAATTCAATATTTCAAAGGCGAAGTCTTCCACGACTGTGTTACAATAAGTATTATAAGACATTTCAGTTAGCGCCTAAGTTAATGGTCGGAGATGGTTAAATTCGTTTCCAGTCGACATGAATCATCCACATGAGGACTTGAGATCTCCAAGGAATCAGGAGCATCTTGACTGTTTCATACATGACTGTATTCAACTTTTCCACGAGTACGAGTGGGTGTATCAATTCAAAATGCCAGAGATCCTGTTCCCAAAAAATATCGAAAAAATGCCTACTGAATTTGTGGATTTTTTTCGAATGTGTGGGAGTGACGATTTTCTAGCTTTCCAAGCGTTGCTCCAAGCAAAATCATGTTTGGAAGTAAGCCTTGTAAAAAAAATCTATGATTTATAGTTGTAGGTTTGACACAAATAAGCATAACTTTGAAATACCATATTATATTAGGAAATACCAAGCACTTGGCCAACCAAATTAAGATCTTTTGTGCGTGATTACTTATCATTGAGAAAAGAGGGTTACATGTGCGACGACTTCGCAATGGCCCCACCGCCATTCCCTGCCATTGTCCCAAAGAAATGGCCAAGAAAGAAATTCGAAGAGGTGTCTCATTTGTCCAGTTTTGTCAAAGCTAATTGTGAGGAGCTTAATTGCGATGCAATTGTAGACATTGGGTCTGGCCTTGTAAGAGAACGAAGGCTTCTATTCATTCAGTGAATTCAAATTCCAAGTTCAAATTATTATACAAACTTTAGGGCTATTTGTCTGGGAATCTTGCTGATCAATGTGGAATACCCGTAATTGCCGTAGAATCCAAACAACAAATGGTGACCAGTGCGTCTGAACCTGAGACTAACAAGGCTGTCAAGTTTGTCAATTTAGAGCTAGATAAAAATATTTCCAGCCAATTGTTGCCGTATTTATCCAAGTATTCCAGGGTTTGCATAACTGGTCTTCACGCATGCGGTAACCTTACGCCTTGGAGTTTGAACTTATTTCTTAGTGATCCAAGATTTCAGAGTTTGGCATTGGTTCCATGCTGTTATCATAAAATGAATCAGGAACAATACGATAATATTCCCATGAGCCGTTTTCTTAAAGAAGAAATGTACAGACTTGGAGACACCTGTTTCTTGCTGTTGAGAAATGAAGCATTTTGTCGAATTGCATCCCAAAGGAGTGGAGAAATGTTTGCACTCAACATTGACAGAGAAACTAAGCACACATTTTATCGAGGTTTATTGGAACTTTATGCTATGCAAGGTGCTGGAATAGAAATAAAAATTGTGTAATGCGTTATTATACGTTGAAGTTCAATTTTTCTGCATTTACGCAGGGAACATTCAACTCCAAAGGAATAGGCGTAAAGGCTTGAAAGGTGATCCTGGAGAATTTTCTGAATATCTGAACGGAACAATTGGTCCACTTGGAAAGTTCTCACTGCACGGAAAATTTGACTCTCACAAAGAGAATTTACTTCAGCTCTGTAGTCAAGTACTTTACGTTTTCAATTAATATGTTTATTAACTTGGACAGTCAATTAAGCCAAATTTTGCATCTGCTTATAGAACCGTGAATTGTTCAAAACTGTTAAAGGGGTAATAATAATGCAAGGAGCTCTGCAGGGCTTCGCCGAAGCAGTAATTCTTTTGGATAGAATAAAATTTTTGCTGGAAAGTGGAAAGGTTGAAGCCAATTTGAAGAGAGTTATACCTTCAAGCATTTCTCCACGTGGACTGATTTTGGCGGCAAAGAAATTGAGGGCTAATGAACTAAACTAAAATTAGAACATTCTGATTAGGTACGTGTTGTAACAATGCAATAAACACTATTTGGTTTTGGTTTAAGTTGCTAGTCAAACATAGCATTGTACATTTTTGGGTAAAACCAAAAGCACAGCTCTGGCTTTACCAGGCAGCATAGTTTCACGAATTTTACCAACTCTAAACGCTTGCTGGCTAGTATTGTAATGAAGTCATACCGTATAATTTAAAATATTAACTGTTTATTTGTTTCCACTTTTTGTATTGTAGCGCCTTGATTGATGAAGCTCATACGAGGCGGATTGTTATTTAGAAGGGAAATCCACAACATTCGTCTGGAGAATTTAAATATTAAAACAAAAGAAAATACTTCCAGAGATTTAAGAAACCTACTTGTAAATATGCCGAAAGAACAAGTTCACATCCCTCTACTAAAGAGTGCAAGAAAGCAGAAGAGGGAGGATGTGGCAAAGTTTCCAGCTGGATATATCACACTTCAAGTCCTTGGGAATGGCTCCAAGGGCTCTCCCAGCTCTCTGTACGTCTTTACTGACCAAACTAGGTAATCACGTGTGAACACACATAATGCATTTTTGCATTAGAGCATAGAACGACAATCTGGGTTATTACAGAAATGTTAATTCAGACGCATTTTTATTGTAGATATCTTTTCAACTGTGGGGAAGGTACACAACGACTTGCTCACGAGCACAAAATGAAATTGGCGAAATTGGAGCATATTTTCCTGACTTCGAAGAATTGGAGTCGGGTTGGAGGGCTGCCTGGAATCGCATTGACTGTTCAAGATATAGGAGTCCCTTCTCTGACACTTCATGGCCCAGTGGGTTTGGTAAGCGGACCTGAAATGTAAACATTTATAATTGCGTTACGTGTTTAATTCGAACTATTTTTATAATTTATTAAAATCAATCCAGGAGCACTTGTTTGAAGCCACCAAACGGTTTGTCGTCCTAAGAGACTTGAATATCTCCGTGGCAAATTGCATCAATGGAAGTACCTCACATTTTGAAGACCATATAATGAGAGTAGACTACGTGCCTCTCAAAAAGCAAATGCCAGAAGCTGACCCAAATGATTCCACTGAAGTCAAGAGTTCAAGTAGTGAAGGCAGCCTTTCGCAGGAAGATGATATTGACTACTACAAACCTCTTCAAGGCTTCAAGAGACATTTGGAAATTACTCATCCTGACCCTGACGGGGATCCGGAAAGTAATATATTGCACTGATATGGTTATGTTATTTTTGTAATTTATAATTTTAACTGGCTTAAAGCAGCACAAAAGAAAACCAAGCTGGATTTTAAAATTGGGGAGCGCTTGCCGGAGCATGTGATTTGCTTTATTTGCAAGCCAAGGGAGAAGCCTGGAGCCCTTGTAGTGGAGAAATGCGTTGCTTTTGGCGTTCCTGCCGGTCCACTTTTGGGAAAATTAAAATCCGGACAGGACGTCACATTGCCAAATGGAAATATTGTGAAAGCGTCAGATGTTTGCAGCCCGGATTGTCCAGGCCCTATATTTATTGGTATGCTCCCATTCAATTGCTCGATTGCAGAATCAAAAGGACTAGTTATGAACGGTTGTATTTCTTTTTAGTCGTTGATTGCCCAACAGAAGATTTTTTGGAATCTCTGGTTGAAAACCAGAGTTTTGTGCGTTATCAAGACACTGCTTCTTGTGAGAATGATGTTGCACACATTGTAGTCCATTTCACACCTCAGCATGTTCTCCTGAATCCGAAGTACATGGATTGGATGAAGAGATTTCGACCATCGACCAAGCACCTACTGATTAACGGGTTGTGTGAAGGAATGGGAAGTGAAGCAGTACACCGAGTACAGCACAAACTAAACATGCTAGACCCTTCTATGTTTCCAATTCTTAACGAGACATCTCCGTACTTGAAGACACTCGATTCGGAATCCGAGTTAAAAGGCCAAGAAGTACCGGATATTTTAAAGCAGACTGGCTTGTCATTTGAAATGGGACGTACTCTTCTAAAATATTCGCTGCGCCCACCTAATGGATTGGACAGGTAAGTTTTAGGAGGGCTGACCAGTCATTTTAAGAATGATCTTTTTGTGAATAACACAAACGAATAGCTCATGAAACACAAATATTACAACTGTAATGAATCCATATTTTGTGATAAAATTGCTTCCCATCGTCGCACTGTGATTTACTATATTAAATGCCCTAAGTGTTTTAATGAACATTATTGATATTGTCAAAAGGTCTTAAGGTCTGCAACAGTTCCTATCAATCCCGAAGAATACACCCGTGAAGTAATGCAGACGGAGGACATGCCCCCAGCACTGAAAACACTTGAGTCCAGATTTGCTAAACTGAATCAGTCTAATCCTCAAGAATACCCAAAATTGGTATTTTTGGGGACTGGCTCATGTATTCCGAACAAGACAAGGAATACAAGCGGAATTCTAGTCGAAATCAAGTAAACATTTTTGTCCCAATATTCTTGAGATTACTATTATTTCTTAAATTGTTATTTAACTATGCCTGTTGCAGCGAGGAAACTTGTTTGATTTTGGACTGCGGAGAAGGGACATACGGACAGATTGTCAGATTCTTTGGGAACGAGGAGGCAGATAAAATAATGATGAAACTGAAAGGAATATATGTTTCACACCTTCACGCTGATCATCATTTGGGCCTTATGAATCTGCTTCAAGGGAGAGAGAGAGCATTCAAAAGTAGTAATTTATCAGCAAATCCTGTTTACCTTATTGCTCCCCAACAAATCACCACTTGGCTTCATACTTTCCACAAGTGTTTCGAAAAAATCCAGTCGTTTTATGAACTCGTTCCTGCCGCGAATGTCCTGTTGAATAATGTGAGTTTGGATCCCGATTATTATAAAAATTCCGTGCTGAAGTCGTTGTGCTTAAATAAACTGGAAACAGTGGGTGTGCGGCATTGTCCGAATGCGTACGGAGTTGCAATCACCGGCCACTCCGGCTGGAAAATTACATATTCCGGTGATACTATGCCGTGCGATTATTTGGTTACTCTTGGCAGAGACTCTGACGTTCTCATTCATGAAGCAACAATGGAGGATGAATTACACGAAGAAGCTCAACTTAAAATGCATTCAACAACATCAGAAGCAATTGAGATGGGAATGAGGATGAATGCAAAATTTATATTATTGACCCATTTTAGTCAGCGGTACTCAAGATTACCAAAAATAGATGGAGGTCTTGCTAAAAACGTTGGAATTGCTTTTGACAATATGCGAGTTAGTTTAAGTGATTTGCCGAGGATTCCATTGATTTACCCTGCACTGAAAACTATGTTTGCTGGACATTGTGAAGAAATGGAACACAAATCAGCTAAGAAACGGCTGAGGAAGGAAAAGGCTAAGGCCGCTATGACGTGATTGACTTTCCAATTTTTTGAACCAATCAATAAGTTTAGATTGTTAAATGTTAAAAAAATTAAGATGATAAACTAGTATTGCTACTATTACTCGAGAACTTTACTGGGTAATCATTGAAGCCATGCAAAGATACACAGCGGACGGCACACAATTAGTGCAGTAGTGTTGTAGGTACAATAATGTGCAATCGTCAACATACTTCGCTTTGTAATTTCAATTTATATTCCGGGCGAATTTTTGCTTCAGTCCGTTTCATTTCCGTCTGCCTGGTTGAATTCAGGTTCGCACAGAAAATTCTTGCTTGAACTTGATTGACTGGAGTTGAGTGATCTTAGCTTAGAGTCAGAATTAAATTCGGCTTCGTTGAGATTGAGACGAGACGACCCCCGCCAATTTCTCTATAACGAAAAAAGCGGGGGACAACCGCCGACCCGCGCCCGGCGCAGATGCTCTCCCGCCCATACAAAATGCCACCCAAATCAGAGATTTACAAACTAATCTGCAGGTTTGCTGGGGGCCAAAACATGTTGTAACTTGTTCCGGCCTGGACCATTGCATCATTAACTATTCCAAGCTTGTCAAAGCATCATCGCCTCGTAGGTAACATGCATTGCAGCAGTGCTGGTCTGGTCGAAGTGTAGGTCAGTTTCAGTTACCCTTAACCTTTTGAGAGAGTAGGACGCTTAGCTGGTTTTCTGTCTGATCAAGTCTCCACCATTATTACCTTTTAGTGAAATTGAAATTGTCAAGTATCAAGCTTGATAGTGTTGCGAAACGAGAAATCTAATCAAGCCCTTCTTTTAAATTGATAGAGGCCTCAATTAGTAAAATTGAAATTATTGCTCCGCGCAGCATTTCTAAAAGAGGACCTCTGAATGGGTTTATTTTGGCTGAAACCATAAGTTCTATTTTCGCAAAAATCTAGTCTCAGGTAATTTTTTCGGGCTTAATTATTATTTTAAGCTGTAAATTAGATTTTTTGTAGTAGATTTTAGTGCCTTGATAGCCCCTCCAATCCAATCTACTACGCTACACCCACGCAATACTCCGGGAGATGGCACATACAAGTGGGGCTGGGAACCGAGGAACCGGGTTGAAACTGAAACAGGTTGAAGCCGAAGCCGTATTGAATTTACAAGGGCAAAAAGCGAGAGGGAAGAGGCCTATGCTTATGCAACCCATCTGACTGTTGATTAAGTTCAACGCCGTCCTCCTTATCCTTAGACCGCGGCGGTACCTTTAAACCCATTAAATATAGGTGAAATGGATTTAGAAGTTTATATTTAAAACACTGCCGTTTTAACTCAGAGGAACTGGTTTTTAAGCCTTAAGCTTAATTTTAAGGCAGATTACATTTTAAGCCAAGTCAACCAAACCACGTTTTTAGTGTAATGACATTGACTGTGACTTGCGATGGGAAGTGGGGCTAATATTTTTACAATACAATTTTACAGCTGGAGAAAGTTGACAAGTACGGGAAAATGAAAAGCAGGACATGTGATAGCAGCAGAGGCAGGTGAGTCATTTTGACGATATAATTTTGAATTATGAAATAAAATTAGAGACATTGTGAACTTCCGAAACCATAAACTTTATAATAACGTCAATGTAAATACTGGAGCAGTAGTAGATTTACGACTGCCGGAATTAATAGTGTGCTTGCTTGTTTTTAGATTTTTAATTAATTTTGTATTTTGCTTTGAAGAAAACAAAGACTCGCCCTTTTCCTGTGAGTAACAATTATCTGCTGGCAATCCTGGTCTTCCGCCGCTTGAGACCCGCTGAATAAAATTCTGCCGATTTATTAATAATTATGAACTACCTACTGCAACATGGTTTAGACAACGCAGAACAATACGTAAGAAGCGATTACCGGTATAAGTATGGTTAACGTGCAACATATTATGAGCACAGTATGTCTATTTTGTACTTGTTTATGCGCCAAGCTCTAGCCGTCACATGCCTGCAATTCAGGTTTAGTTTATTCCTTTGGGTTTAATCGATGACATTTTGTGTTAAAAAGTCTCGATTGTCTCCAAAGTGAAAATGAGGAACGAATTCAATATTGTTGTGAGTTCAGACCTCTGAAAATATCGTGGAGGAGAATTTTCCTTGGAGGAAAGAAGCCCCCTTAAGGGGGCTTCTTTCCTCCAAGGAATTTTCTGTCGCGAACCGCGATAATGCTACACTTAGAGCGAAAGAGAGAATATTTCTTTATTCTAAAAGAAACTCTGCCTTCACAACGAAGGTAGCCAAAGACTCAGAATACAATGTTCATCGTTTTTTACGTAATACAAAANGAACCGCGATAATGCTACACTTGGAGCGAAATAATGAATGAATTAAATGTTATTTGTTAGTACATGAAAGTCCACGAACTTTTAACTTTGAACAGGAACAGACTATATTACATTGGGTTATTTCCTGCGACATTCCTTTACAATCATAATTATGTTCCATGTCAATTTAAATGCCAATTCATGCTTCTGTAATTTTTAGGATGGGTCCACCAAATACCGCAGAGCATTCGAAGACAACCACGATCAAACGGCCGAGAACACGATCATCATCTGACCAACAAGCTGATACAAATAAGACTGCAACGTCTGCCGCCAACTCAAAGGAGCATGGGCTAAAATCCGATGTTCCTTCACCATACACACTTGGACCACGAATCTCAAAAGCTCGGAAAGCACTTAATTTTGACTTTGACGACAAGAAATGTGCTCAGGGTTCGGCTGATGCAAGTCTTTCAATTATCAAAGATAATGTTGTGACATTGGAGTCTGGTCGCCTTCCACGAATTCCGCCACTGCAAATACACGGCTGTGATGATAATTTATCCTTACCACCTCCCGACTACAAAGAGTTTCACCCAGCCAGAAGGAGGTCAGAACGCCTAAATCAGAATCATGAGCTCAACCCCATTCCTACCCCTAATCCAGTGGAGCCAGATTCAGCCAAAGACATGATTGCCCTTGACCACTTAAGTGTTCACAGCGACTATGGGACAGCCTCCGAGAAATCATTCACCCTGAATGCGCAGGCGCATACAGCTGTTCGCCGAGGCAAAAGAAGGGGCTTTTGCTTACCTCGGAATGCGAAGAAAAGGAAAGTTGTCGATCTAGATAATCCAGAAGCGGAAAGCTCACAAAGTCAAGGATATGGCACCGATCTTGAACGGGAAGATGACAATCTGTCTGATCTCATACTGCATGAACTTGGACCTGAATCTCTTTGCAACTCCCGGTCTTGGGATTCAGATGAGGATTATCAAGTCAACCTCGAGAAGAGGCGGAAAGTTGAAGAATGGGACTGCATGATGGAATTGGCGGATGACAATAGTATGAGCTCCTCGCATCTCGTTAGTAATCTCAGTAGGATTCGTAATATCTCATACCATGGAGTTCGATGTCTTATCCCTCTTGGAGGATACCAGCTACCACCTGGGGATCACACCTTTCGAAACCAGAGTGGGTCACACTTAAGCAAGAGAAGACATCGTCTAAATTATCCTACTCATAACTACCCTGACCTTTTCAGCATTCAAACGTTTTACAATATCGACGTTGAGTCGTCACTCGCAAAAAAGGGACTCCGAGTAATATCTGCCAGTCCTGTCGTCTCATTGGAACCTCACGGAACAAAATTTTGTGACTTATACCCGGCTTTTGTCTCCATCCCATTGGAGGTGTACCCATCTCGGGGGGATGAAATCTATTGTTTGTACAGTTTGTCATCGAATGAAGAAGGTCTGAAATGGTGCGTACACCCTAATGTACGGTTCACCGTGGATAAAGAAGAGCGCACAACCGTCAGTTTTGAGACATTTGAGTTTTGTTACTTTGTTGTAGTGATTCGAGAGAAAAGTTTGATGGCCACCAAGCAAATCCGAAGTCGCATAGGTGGAAGACTTATTGTCCCGGATTCCATGATTGAAATTAATTTTCCGCGGGGATCTGTCCCAGAAGATATTGTTGCGAAAGTCAAAGTGCACTTGGACACGGAGCTTAGTTTGCCAGACTTTTTGGAAGAAGGGTTCCAGAGTGTCTGCTTGGCCTCACCAATTCTGCTATTGGAGCCACATGGAAGGGTTTTTGCAGAGGGTGTTACAATTCGGGTAATAGTTCAATTTAAATTCATATCTAGTAGAAGTGTAGATGTATGGATGTGTGCAAAATATAATATTTATCAAGGTAAATAGATATCTATTTACCTTGATATTTATAAAACATATTTTTTGTTGCACTTTTAGCTGCCAATACCAGATTACTATGCTATCATGGAGAGATTTGGACCTCAGGCAAGATTGACGATATGGGAAAGCAGAACAGATGAGAATGAGCTGCCAGACTGGAAGTTGCTAGAAGTCGAATACACTGTCAGTCAAACCAAACAAACACCAGTCATTTCATTTAAGGTCACACACTTCAGCTTCTTTCGAGCAGTTTGGGACTTGATCTCTGCGTCCTTATATGATGCAAAAGTTGGAGTATCCTACTTCTATCCGTACATCAGTTTTCCCATGAAATGCCAGGCAAACATGGAGGAAAGCACAGAACGAAACAGCTTTGGGTTAGAAGTCATATGCTACAGAAGTGACAAGACACTGCCCATGCCAGAATTAACAAATTATGTGCACAAAGTCGGAGCAAGCTCAAAACCAAAGCTAGTTCGTCCTGGGAAGATTACTGTGAGGCTGAAGTCATTAATTTTTGAGGCTGATGTTGAAGCGGGCGAGGATCCTAGTTTGGAAAAAGAAGAAGCCGACTTCAGAGGAAGAGATTTTGAAATGCAATACGCTTGCAAGTAAGCGTGATTATTGATGCATTCAATTTATGTTTTATTAGTTGCCGTTGCTTAAAACGACATGCTTTTTTGTAGGTTCAAACCAGACAATAAGGTGGATCGCGGAACTTTTGGGAAAGTTATTGTCAAACGCATTTTAAAAGCAGGCAATGAAGAAGCTCTCTTCGAATTCAACCTGCAAAAGGTTAGATTGATTATACTGTACTTATTAAAACTACCTATACTTAACTTCTTCAGAATTCTAAAATTGAATACCATTTTAGTCAGGGAACGAGTGCGAGATCACTCCCAATGAAAATACTGACAGGTGGTCGAATGTGGCCTTAAAGGACCTTGCTACAAATTTTTTCATCACGGACGGCGATAACTGGAAGCTGCTTGCACGGCATCTTGGCTTCACAAACAGTGAAATTAGAAGAAAACTCAAGGTAAAGTAAACTATAGCCACATTTAAATGGTTCATAATTAACCATTAAACTTGAACTTGTTTTACTTGTTTCATTTTTAGACCGCCCCGGACCCTTTTCGTGCAATGGTTCTTCTGTACCAGCAAAGGCAGGGTACTCCAGAAGAATTTGTACGAATTTTACATGTTGTGCATCGGGAACTAAAACTTAATGGCGGATTTTCGCCGGGAAGCAACGCCAGCAGGTCGTCAAATGGATCTTCAGGACTAGGGTCGCTACCGGGGAAGTTTTTTCGTGGTGCAAGCAGTGACTCTGACACTTCGGGTAAGTTTTTTCACGTTTCATTGTTTGCTCATGGGTTATGAGATGTTAAATTTTATTTTCAGGCACTCAAATCTCGCAAGATTCACTTTTAAATGGAACAAGGAAGCGCTCAAATCCCAGCATCAACCGAAGTGGCAGTGGATCCAACGATAAAGGCAAACGTAAGAAAATTAAATTATCTCGTCAAATTGATAACGACAGCTCTTCGTCTGGGAATCGAAGCACAGCCGAGTCCGAGGATGACGAACATAGTCAGGCCTCAGTTGAAACTCCGAAGTCAGACTCTACTTCCATTGCCCAAACGTAAGTTAGGACGTTATGCTATCTCAATAATTTTTTTGTTTACGACGATTTACAAATTTCCTGAATCCTGACTCATTGCTTGCTACAAACATTTGATGTTCTTGTGTTGTTCTTTTTAGGAGAGACTTGACGCCTTTGAGTCATGCATTTCTCTGGGAATTATCGTCCGCGATGGATGTTGTCAACTGGCGGGCGTTGGGCAGGAGTCTTGGCTTGGACGAATCTGTGCTTCTTAACATTGAACATTCCTATAAAACGTCGGGATTTCGGGAATGTGCATACCAAATGCTTCTTCACTGGAAAGAGAAATATCCTAAAAAGTCTACTTATGGTACGCTGTACATTGCACTAAAGAAAGAAGGTATGAATGCTGTCGCAAAGAAAATGAAAGGGGTCACGGTTAAGGGAGAGTAGAGGAGGAATTCAATTATGCGTGCGAAAATGCGAATAATGGAAAAAAATTGAGTTTCGCATTGCTGTTTGTACATTGGTTCATAGTAATTTAGTACGTATTATGCATTCGTCTATTGCATGGTCAGCCACACGGTACAGTGGACCTTTCCTTAAATGCCCGTTTTCACAATTTCCGCTGTTTTAATTATCGTAATAGTGAGGATGTGTGTTCTATTGGTATTACCAGTGAGGTTTCCTACTTACAAAGGCTCTCTCACTCCAAAATAGCTTAGAGTACACCCAGTGCGCTGGACAATTGGCATTCGAACAAAATGATTTAGAAGTGTCATGCCCGTTGCTTCGAAATTAGTATTAAGCCACTTAATGATATTTTGTACAAAATATATATTACGCACAGTGCAATCTAATTTACGGTATAGCTTTAGTCATTAGCATGTAATATGCACTTAAGACGTTGTACTTTTATACTTTTGAATGTGATGCTCTAGCAAATAAAGTTGTTATTCTTCTGAATTCAATGCAACTCTCCAGTTAATTTTAATAAACAAAATTAATACGAAGGGGATACATTTGACATTTACATGGTCAGCATCGGCATTTTCGGCATTGGGATTTAGTAGGCTGCAACGTACATACTAGGATTTTTTTCCAAGGGCCTTATCCTGGAATTCTTTTTTCGCAACAGACATGGCTTCCTTCGCTTTCTTCTCCTCTTCTCTTTTCTTGGCAGCTAGTTCACGATCCTTCCTAATTAGAGCTAGTCGAGCAAGATCAGCACGGGCCTCATCAGTTTTACCCTCCGCATGAAGTTTTTGATAATGAGCTTTAGCCCGTTGCTTCTCTAATTCTTCCCGTTCTCTCCTTGAAAGCTCTGGTTTTGGAGGCGAATCGCCATCAGGACCACCGGCCGCCGCAGCTGCTTCTTCTTCCTTTGGCTTTGGAACTTTCTTCGCTGCTTTCTTGATTCGGCGATTTGGATTTTCAATTTCTATCAGACCCTCGACGCCCTTTTTCTTTCGCTGTTGTCAAATGTAGGGTATTAAAAAATTGCCAATCGAGAAGGAATTCATATTATAAAACTTGTTAACGTAGACTAGACTTACATTTTCATCTTCTTCAGAGTCACTTTCGGATTCCTCCGACCCAGATTCCGTCCTTTTTACTACTTGCTGCGGCTGCTGCTCCACCTTCTTCAGTGGCTTTTACAGCTTCTTCGTCTTCTTCTCCTTCGGATGAAGTTCCTTCTGCGTCCCTTCTGAGCTAGAAATTGCAAATTCATTCTAACTAAGCAAAATCATGGCATTTGGACGATTTAAACAAAGATTTCCCGATTAAAATTTGTAAAGAAATTCGCACTTGCTAAAATATCATTCGGTCCATTCCTTCATTTTAAACAACTTACTCTTCGCTTCTCCATTTCCTTTCTTCTTTCCTTCTCAAGTTCTTCAGGGTTGGTGAAATGACGATTTCTTCCCTTGTGGTTGACATACTTTCCTATAAACAATCATTTATATTCAATTCAATTTCTTGTCATCGTCTAACAAAGTCCAATGCTCAAATTATGTATAAAAGTGAAGATATTAATGTTATAACAGTATAACACCACTACTGCATTGACTAAATTGATGAACTATAAATATTACCTCGTGGCATTGTGGCTTCAACAAATTAAGTTACAAATGAAATCTTTAATTATAAAATCTTTAGCACAAACAGGTTGAACGATTTCGGTAAGAGGTCAGGTCAAGGTCGACAGGTAACTTTCGTTGAGCTGGGCGTTGATTCTACAACGAGAAGACGACGAATTTTCAAAATCCCGGAATCGGGGCTTTGTGTTATTCCTGAATTTGCCTTATGTCTATCAGAAATCTCCCGTTGCTCAAAGCTGAAGCCAGAGAGGCCAACCACACGAAATGGTGCGAACACGCTTAATGCTATCCGAATTCCTCGTATGTACCAGTCCAACAAGAAATTCTTGGAATTCACTAACTCCTTTCGTTTATTTCTCTCTCAATGCTTTCTTAATCTTTATTAACTCAAATAATAGTTCGAAATCCTTACTATTAAAAATAAGAACAAACAAGCAAATAATTAATTAACGAAACTCTATTTGTTCAAAATATAACTGAATAAAATATTTTAAATACCTGATTATAAAATCGACATAATCCCATAGCACAAGCATGGCAATTCAGAATGCCGGATTTAACAAAATACCCACTAATTACTTCAGTGGGTGCTTGGGTATTGGGTATTACGCGGAACCTTTCGTTTTATTTAGTATTCTTAAACTTAGAAAGATTTAAAAATGCTTGTTTTGTTTTGAGAAGTAGAAGAGAAGTAGACGGCATTTTCTCCTTTTCCTTCCCTAGCAGAATTTTAGTTGTACATTAATTACTGAAGACTTCACGATGTAGTTATACCAGATTATTTACTTAAGTATAATATGAATTAACCTCAACAATGGTAATTAATAAACTGCAGTGCAAACTAACTGGTGTTCTACATTGAACTTCAAATGCTAAAACATGCGGGAATTACCACTGCAGAGGAGCTCAGTAGCTCAGCTGAGGCGCGCGGCAGCTACAAAATTTTCCACTTTCCTTTTTGAGTGAAAAATCGTAGTTCAAAAATTACACACCACAAAAAACAACCAAGCCTTTCAAACTGAAGTGATAATTAGTTAATTACTAATCAGGAATTTAATCCAAGTGAGTCAAAAATGCCAAAAGTCCGAAGAAGCCGGAAACCACCACCAGACGGTTGGGAACTAATTGAGCCAACTTTGGAAGAACTTGAGCAAAAAATGCGCGAGGGTAATTTATTATTCCTTTGATTAAAATAATATTTTGCAATATTTTGACGTTCTGGATCATAGAAGGGTTCACTGTTATCATTTTAGTAGAACGACTGAAGATATTGTTTTGTATTTGGAATTCTATGCTCATGTCGTGTTGTTTTACTTAATTTCAGCTGAGGCAGAACCTCATGAGGGCAAACGCAAAGTCGAGTCACTCTGGCCAATTTTCAAAATCCATCATCAAAAGTCTAGATATGTTTACGATCTGTTCTACCGACGAAAGGCGATTAGCAGAGGTACACTAATTTGTCTGAATCTGAATTGTTGTTTGCTTGATTATGGCTTAATAATATTTGTATTTTCAGAGCTTTACGATTATTGCTTGAAGGAAAACATTGCGGATGGAAACCTAATTGCCAAGTGGAAGAAGCAAGGCTACGACAATTTGTGCTGTCTCCGATGTATTCAGACGCGCGATACTAATTTTGGAACGAATTGCATCTGTCGTGTGCCCAAGAGTAAACTTGAAGAGGTATGTGCGCTTTTGCTTAATCTACTGAAGTTAACTATACCCAATTTTGAAATGTCATTCATATCAATTCCATTACAGTTAGAAGTTTTGGGTTGGTTAATTATTTTCTTTGGTAGCAAGTGCAAGTGCAGACATGGGCTGGTTAGAAAGAGTTGTAACAGTTACCATTATGGTAGATTTTATCATAAATTTTAGAAGTTTTTAAAATCTCCAATGTAATCCCAATACTTTTTGCGCTTTATTGAACAAGGCACAATAATCAGTCAGTTTTATACCCATCAGTGTTAAACTAATGCACTAGAAGCCAAACAAAGTCATGACTTAAGACTATCAGAATTGGAGTAAATCAGTGTTGCTAAACTTTTTTTAACAGGGAAAAGTTGTGGAATGCATCCATTGCGGTTGTCGAGGATGCTCCGGCTAGAGCAGTACAGAACCTAACCATTCTTTAGGGTTGACGTTGGCGAAGGCTACAATGTTTTCGGTATGACTCGTTATTTGCCTAGGAGTGATTTAATTTGTGGCTTGTAAATATCTAAAGTTACTGATATTTTTTAATTCCTTATGTGCACATTAGAACATCCTGTTACATTTTAATTATCCTTCAGTGCTGTAATTACATTATGTCGCAGTTCTGCTACAGTACAGTTTTGGCGAATTAAATAAAATCCCGTAGTTTTGCTACGGTTTTTGTATTCGAACTTTTGGCGTGGGTCATTTTCTCTCATCCTGTTTGTTTCCGCTACACGCAGAATTGGGTCAGTAGAAATATTCTGATACTGGGAAGGTCAGAGTTGAACTGTGGGAATTTGAAGGTCACTTACTTGCATTCATAGTTTCTATCCCACAATTTAAAAAGAAGTTTATCGTAAATAGTTGGGATTTGCAAAGGAATGTGAATTTTTCTGCGCCAAACAGTAGTCGGGCTTTCGTAATTACATTTTGAGCACGGTCACACATTTCTCACCAGAAAATAATTCCCACCGCCCTGCATTCTTCCGACTCTGCTTCCGGTGCGATGTAGTGGAAAGTCGAGTTCGTAACTCCCGTTTGTATTTATTTGTTAAGTGCTCTGTTCGCTGTCTGTAGGTCGGTTTTAATATAATGCGTGGTTTAACCCTTTGAAACTAAATTTACACGTGCCAAAATTTTAGATTTCCTCTTCAGATAGATTTTACGGCTGAACAGCACAGGTTATATAATTTATAATTTTAAGACTTTCTTCTTGAGGAACGAAATAAAGAAATCGTGTCAAAATGACTAAGACAGTTCTTGAAAGTCCGGGCTAGGGCACTCATACGCATTGCACGGACGGATTGTTCCCATCACCATCCGACCTACTCACCTTGCCCAAAATAAACGAAGGTGATCCCGTCGACTTGTGTGGTTTGGAACAAAAGGGTTCCACCCTTGTAAAAAATGAAATTCCTCCATGTCTTTTATATCCTCATGTTACAATACAACAAGCCATCATCATCCATCCACAGTTTGTCGGCCCTTTTTCATGCTAAATGCCTCCCGAATGGAAGAAACGAATGCCACCCTTGCCCTCAAAGCCTCAAACCCTTTGTTGTGTTTTACATGGATTACCTTCCCTTTTTATTATTATTATTCTTACTTGGACTACAGTAGTGCAGTGCTGAGTATGAATTTATGTATGTGTTCATCCACTCTAAAAGCTTCTTCCATCATGAAATAAGGGGGCTTTGAAGTACGAAGATGATGAATCCTAATCGAAATTGATCTCTCTCACCAAATGAAAGGAGAACCCCGAGAAAACTCTGGACAGACAAAGAAGAGTAAATACAAGTATGGCAAGTATATTCTAAATTTATTCTTTAGAATTTTCACCTGGTTTGAATTCAAATCCAAACTTTTTTCCCTTTCCTATTCATCTGGATTTGAATTGGTTTTGTTTGGCAATCATTTAAGTGGACAGTTTGGTTTTCGGTTTGAATAATCGTGAGAGTAACCTTGAGGGATTTGAATGGGGAATAGAGTATCCCGTGGATGATTGCATGACACTTGACAAGAGACGACAAAGACGGGGTGATAAATGAATCTTGTATATTATCCATATATAGCACAGGGATACCAAGACCAACACAAAGCCCGTCATGTGTCCGTCTGCCGAATGCCCAAATTGAAGAAAATCGTTGCGAAACAGACCCTAATGACTAATTATTTTAACAAGATGAAATGGCATTAGTAAACATCGCCACATACGACAGCTTTTGGAGCCAATCAACCTGCTATGATGAATGAATGCAATTGTTTCTGTTTTATATTGCAAATTACGTTACGTTATATTGATAACGTATAATGCACGCAATTCTTTGAGTAGTGGGAAGGCTACTACTGTACTGTGCATAAAGAGAAAGACGTGGGATTAATTTATTAGTTAACTTGGAGGTGAATTAAACTACAAATCAATATGCATGCAAAGTAACAATGTTGTACTCTTTTGTCATGGAAGATGTAAAGTGTATCGTTCAAGTAGCATTGCGTGTTGTATTAATAACACACATTTGACACAGGTAAGCAGAATTAGTGTAGAATTACTCCACTGTTGACATTGAGGATTTTTGCTAAGCGGATTATTGTGTCTGGAACAAAATGTGTCGAATATATTGCATTGGATTAATTACAGCCATAAACTGTCATGTAATAGTAATAGCTACAACGTTCATCCCCAACCTTGAATATTCACTACTACGACTACCATCATTTCCATCATCCAAAGCGAAATTAAAATAATTGCTTGCAATTAACCTGCATGCGCACACACGTCATGGATAAAATTCATACTGCAAATAATTGCAATTTACTTTATTATTTGGCTCAACTGGAAACCTTAAATAATATTACAAAACTAGCAAATCAGCCCTTGACATTGCATTGGAACGACACATCGTCTTACACATTATTCTTGTGGATGCTACTGATAAAGATTTGGATTGCCACTGACATTTGCTGGCATGCCAGACTTATGCTTAATTGCATAATCCCAATCCTCCATTCCTTGCCATTACCTGCCAAAACTAATTAAGTAAGCCCCGCCGTTCGTGCCTATTAAACGTGAGACGAATTTGGACTATGAAAGAAATACACAAAAAATGAACCGATAAAATACAGGCTGAAAGAAAAAGCGCAGTGGGCCACCGCGACCGCGCTAAGCGCAAGCAGGTGAGATTAAAATTCACTTCCTGGTTGGTTCCTTCTTCTGCTTCCCTTATGGTACGACCAGCATATGTTCCATCTATTCTAATTTGCTCAGGTAATGTCATTGGGCTTCTTTTTATTTCTAATTACACTCACATCACATCCTTGGCGGCAGATGCGATATCATGACTGATTAATTGTGGTGCAGACGCTTCCCTGTATCCTGCCTGCCTGTCTTCTTTAAAACTTCATTTGTAGTACTTAAGCTGAAACGGTTTTCAGTTTTCTTTTGTCTTCGAACAAAAGTGTACAACTACTTTCCAACCAAGGTGAAAAAATATGCATGCATGCATGTTGCATCGCACGAACGGACGTATTGCAATTTATTCTGATGTGAATGAGGAATAAAGGTGTCGGGGATTTGAAAGGACGAAGAAGATCAATCAGGGATAAAATTCAAACTTGATCCAACATTAAATTAATAAAGTTGGAAAATGATTTGCATAATGCTAGTGCTAGTGACAATGCATAGGGGATGTGAGGATGTGCTAACGGTGTTGTTAGTTTTTGAAAAGAACTTCAAGTGTGGATGGAAACAATTCCTCGAGAGTCAAATGGTTCAGTTTTGACTTTCGCGAGATGGCTTTCATATGCTTTCATATTCAAAAATAAATTACAAACCAATTTTTGCAACAACTTTTCTTGTTTTGCTTTGACCCATCAAAAATAAGTCAAGTCATCTATAAAGTTTTTGTAGTAAAATGTAGCGAGTGGGCTACCGTTTCTGAGAAATTGCTTCAGGCACTAAAAAAGAACCCACACTTTGCTTAAATAAATAGTCCAGAACTCATCTACAATTTTTCTCTTTTTATTATAATTTTTGTAGAAAGAAATAATACTGTGCGTGTGCAGTATTTGCAGTAAGGCGAGAAATATAGTTGAAGGATGTGCAGCAGATTTAATTGTAGATATACATATATTTGTACTCTAAGAAAGCAGTTTAGCTTACATCATTTTTGCATAGAAGTCAAATCTAATTAGAACAGCTAATTTAGCATTAAAAATGCGCACATTCCACAACAATGGCATATAAATTTGTAAAATTCTTGCGAAGATTAGTTTGAGTTACAAAGGCATTTTAATTCAACCCAAACCCCATTACATCATAATCATGAGCCCTCAAATACAATTAATGGATTGAACAAGACACCCTTAAGGGATAGTAGCAGTAGGCTGCGCTACAGTTGCTGAACCCATGTTGAAATTTTTAGAATTAATTAGGTAGTCAAAACTGGAATACAAGTACATATACATAGTGCAGGATGAGCAGGGTGACGTCACTGGTGGCCAATCAAATGTCAAAGTAAAGTCTCCATTCGCAAAATGTTGTACCCCTGTCCAAGTTTTGTCTGAATTATAAAACAGTGGTCACAAGCAGAAGGCCTATTTTCTTGAAGGTCAAGGGCGCTTTCTTATACTTCAATCCTATTGACGGGTTCCCTCGAGTTTTCCTTGTATGTAATGTTCCCACTTCGACTTTTGTGTAGCCTTCGATTGATGTACTTGTTGAGTTCTTCTTCTTCATTTTTGTTGTAAATCCGATGAATGACGAGCAAGAAAACACCAATGACGAGACAAATAATACATGTTCCAAACAGTTCCGTCACTTCACTCCAAACTATATCATTCGCGTTGTTCTGATTGTAAAGCGTTATAAGCGTAGTAAGTAATAGCATTACACTAATGAATAGAAATATGATTCCAATGTGAAAGGAGGTGATTGTTCCAACATTCTATAATAAAAAATACAAGTAGTTCCTCAATGTATTTCTCACAATTAAATTCAAATTAGGCTTAATTTAAATCTAACCTTTGTGGAATTGAGTGAAGGGGGTTCCTCACTGTCCGTTGGCCCTTCTTCAATTTGACTGTTTTGCCTTTTGTGCTTTGATTTATATTTTTTGACGTAGTGTTCTCGCCTCTTTCTTTGTCTTTTAATGGCGAGTGCTGAATGTACACTTATCCCATGCATATTTGCAGAATGAAAATTGGCTTTTTTGGATTTAAGCTGCAATGTTTTGTTAATACGTGGTAGGATTTGAGTATTTATATAATTTTTTTCTATAAAAATGTCATTTCTACTGCACGGAAGAAAAATTGGTCCAAAGGAATGTGACGGTTTCGAAGAACAGAGAAGCAGTGAGGGTTTGTCGCACGTATGGCACTGAATAAATTCCTTTCTCGGTCAGTGGAAATGGTTCGACTTTCCCGTGTTCCTTGAAATGGCGAATGAGTTTTCTCATGCGTCAATCAATAGTCGCAGTGACTATGGGATTGGAGCTTTCGCCAACTTTCCTTCACGCCAGCGCGCAACCCAAAAACCACCACCGTAATTATTAAAGGGGTGGGTATGTACGTCGCGTCGTGGAAAATGAGGGGTTTTCGTACCTACGTAGTAGCATTTTCGGTCACTTTATACTAGAAAATCCGAAAAAAAACAATGGAGGGTAGATCTGGGCACGCGAGTAACGAATTGCTCGCCTTGTGGAATTATTCAAGATAGTTGGCAAGGAATTGGGAACCTCCTTCCGCGTGTGGGCTGTGTGGGGAGTGATATTTTTCTCCATATGGATGTTTAATTAAAATGTGGAGCACTCAGGCTGCAGACATTAATTTCCATACTTTTCCACTTCACTGTGTTAATGCTCTTGGACTGGAAGGGAGCTACAGTCCATTCTCATCAAATTAATTTTTAACTCACCACACAGCCACGAGCGGCGGAAACAATGCCTTTAATGGAAACAAAAATAGTTCCAAAACTGGCATCTTTCGAAGTGAATGGTTTATCTTGAGTGAC